>OY755236.1:96787927-96937927 GCA_963576725.1 Azorinus chamasolen | reverse complement strand
ATTATGTACAACTAAGGTTCAGGTTTGGCTCTGTTGGGCATGGTTCCCGATCCCACTGTGCTAGCCCACTTGGCTAGCAGGTACACCGTACAACCTGTCGTGTAGGGGCGACCTTTGACAGCCATCTGCAGTGGTATCCCAAATTTATAATCATTAGGCCCAAGAGCCACAAATTATGCCCCAATAGGCTTCAACAAATGCCCCAATAGGCTTCAAAATATGCCCAAATAGGCTTCAAAGTATGCCCCAATAGGCTTCAAAATATGCCCCAATAGGCTTCAAAGTATGCCCCAATAGGCTACAAAATATGCCCCAAAAGGCTTGATTTGAAAACTCCTGACTGAACAAGTCACATGCAAAGTGGACATTAGCTTGTGCGATTGAACTGCAACCCCGAAAACGGATGTATCGCCAATTCAACTACGGGAGATCATGGGAAATCAGTGATCCCGCCATCATATACAACGGCGACACCCGGGCATCTATCAGAATTGCAGTCCTTTTGAAATGATAGTTTAATATAAAAGTATTAATTATGCACTCAATTTGTGCACCTAAAGCTTCTGTTCGGATTTCACTGTTTCCCAGACAGCCGCCCAATTTTGGACTCCTAGACAACTGATATACATAGATTGTAAATATGGGATGTGAGAAAGAGACAGCAATCGAGACAGTGAGAGAGACATTATAGAGAGGAGAGGGAGAGAAAGATAAAGATATATATATATATATATATATATATATATATATATATATATATATATAGATAGATAGATAGATAGATAGATAGATAGATAGATAGGGGAGTGGGAGGAGAGAAATGGAGAAAGAGACATATATACAGAGACAGACAGACAGGCAGATTGACTGACTGACTTACTGACTGACCGACAGACAGACAGACGACAGACAGACAGACAGACCGACCGACCGACGGACAGACAGACAGAGCTGTAAGAATAGAGACACAGAAAACGGAGAGATAGAAACAGACAGGCATAAGAGTAGAGCCACAGATAGACTAAGACAACTGATACAGATATACACAGACAGACAGAGCAAACTGAGTGATACGGAAAGACAGAAAATGAGACAAAGAGAGATAGAGACAGAGGGAGTGAGGGAAGTTGGGGGGGGGGGTGAAAGAGAGTAAAGTTCGAGTTTCAAGTCGAGGCTTAATTTGACGGCCAATCTGCATCTCAAAGATCCACTAGGCATATATAGATCTAGAAAATCAAGTACACGAAAACTATCTCGGCCTTTTAGGATGCCAATTTCCAGTGATGGTGAAATTGAGGAATCGGTGACTCACGGAGAATATTGGAAGTACGTGGGATTTTCCCATAAAACTAGGGTAAGCACTTGCTTGCGAAACTTGCGTGCCAGACTGCGTTACATTAGCACACGAAGTGCAGCACAGACAAAGAAGCATTTTGTAAACAAAGCATGTAATGGAAACCGTCTGCTCTGTGTTCTGGTAGAAATCACAGATCTGCATGTTTTGATTCGTTTAACCCTTTACCTCGTGAATATTCACGTAAGAAATATAGCGATAATGATGATCTATTAGCTGAATTTTATAATGGCAACATGAGCAAGGGAAATTTTGGCCATGGCAGAAAATGAAGTAGCTCCTTAGCAAATAGAGCAGACCCAGATAAGACAGTTCCTACTATAGATGTCTGGGTCCATGCTTATAAAGCTTTTAGTTGAGTCTGAGTTTCGTTCTCAAGCTTTTGATTGGTCAGATTTGAGTTCTCAAGCTTGTGATTGGCCAGATTTGAGCCAGAGGCTCAAATCTGGCCAATCAAAAGCTTGAGAACGTACTCAGACTCAACTAAAAGTTTTATAAGCAGGGACCCAGATCTGGGTCCAATGGGATAAGAGGACCAGTGATAGTTTCTGTTGTTCTTTGCCGAACAATCAATTTCGTTATAATTAACCCCTTTACTCCATGAATATTCATGTCAATTACATCATGGATATTAGATTAATGTTTTGATAGGCTATAGACACGTGAAGTTACATAATGGATATTAGATTATTGTTTTGATTGGATATGGACATGTGAAGTTTTGACCGATGAAGAATCTATATTATATCATAAACAAACAGAACAGACGCAGATCAGACGACTCCCTGATCTTGGTCTACCCTGTTTGCCAAGGCATAGGAATGTGTATATATGGAGCAAAGAATTAAATGTCCATATCTTTCATTGTTTATTGTTAGAACGTTATACGGTAAAACCTCGCTAAATAATACTGCTTCTGAACTCTTTGCATGCCAAGTGATTTTGTCGTCTGCAACATCTGTCGTCTGTTTCAATCTTAAAATAAAATTTCTCTCATGTCTTTGCAGAAATATAATCAATGTGTCAAACCACAGGTGCTAGGCGTGTGGCCATTTCACAAATACTGCTTATAAATACCTTCAAATACGTTTAGACATCATACCCTGACAGTATATATAAAAAACCACCATTTCTTATAGAATATTACTATAGTAATATACTATACGAAAGATTTTTTTTTCATTTTTTTATACTGTCTATTTATAAGCAGTATTTGTGAAATGGCCACACTCCTAGCACCTGTGTGTTAAACAGTTTAGATCCTGAAGAAATAAGACGCTGCATGATACATGTACCTCGTCTCACCCGGACCGAAACCGTTTACATAGGTAAACACGGGTTCACCGCTAGCGTACACAGAGTTAAACCCATTACCTCATAGGCTATTTTTAGACACAGTCTCTTTGAATAAATCTACCAAAAAGGAGCATTGACTGGACAAAAGGAAAATGTTAGAATTTAGTAGTTTGAAACCATTGTGATAAATAGAGCATTTGCTCCTATAGCGCAAATGCTCTATTTATCACAATGGTTTCACAAAGTGACTTCTACAGAGTCGTCAAAAGTCGTCAATATGAGGGAAAGGGTTAAATCCACGTGACAGATTAATGCAGAATCAAACGAATGCACATGACTCCTATAATATCTTTCTGTATTACGTTCACCCTGCATTAAGCAACCTCCTGCTTTTAAAGACGCCAATGGCTATTAACTAAGTGGTTGACAACAGAGGTTCTACTGTACGTTTTGGGAATGTTTTGATGGAGGCTAGCTATTTCTCTTTAAACTTTTATATGATGAATTTTTATTTTACCCTATTGATTAATATAGTCATAGACACCTGGCTCGAATACGTGTGTTTCCATCTAACGCGGGTATTTATGTCGGTGTTCAATTCAACACAACTCTGACGGTATATTTGAATTTGAAATCTTTGACAAGTCTCAACCCATTTGAAACTTTGAAACTTTGAAACTTAATCACTTGGTTAAACGCCTATTTTTGCAAATAATGCATTCAATGGCGTTGTACATTGACATAGATAAAATCAGAGACAAATAAAAATCGATAGAGGGTATTCAATACACAAATATACATTTAAGAAAGCATAAAAACTAAAATCCATAAAACGATGGTTACAAAACTGTTATGATATACTTAAACCCAGACTTTATATAAAGTACTTGTCGCATCTAAAACACACTGACAGTTTCTACGACATATTAAAAAGTGAATCAAAGTGTCTGAAATAATGCGTTTTTAACTTTCCTTTAAAAGATTCAACATTTTCTGCTCTTTTAATATCGCTAGGAAGCCCGTTCCAAAGTCTGGGACCTACTGTCCCAAAACTTCTATCACTAAAGGTCTTTCTCTTGTTGAATGGCACAGCATACATCTCTTGGGCTTTGTCTGCCGATCTCAGACAGCGTGTTGATGCTGGCTTTACGAGAAGTTCTGTCAGTTAAACGGGAGCGTGGTTGAGAGAGCAATTGTACATGTATGTCAATATCTTAAAAGTGATCCTAGCTTTGATAGGTAACCAATGTAAGTCTTTAAGAGATTGTTTGGAGCTGTCTGACCATTTCCTATTCAAAACGAGTTTAGCACACATATTTTGGATTCGCTGTAATTTATCTATATCACACTGTGCAATTCCGTATAGGATGACATTACAATAATCTAAATGAGAGATCACTAGTGAGAGTACTAGAATTTCGGCAGATTCTTTTGTCAAGTATTTCTAATACATTTTATTCTAAAGTAGTTCAACATAGCAACGCGATACTTTCTTTTCACGTGTTCTTTGAAGGTTAATGATTCATCGAGAAAAGCACCTAGGTATCTAATACACGTTTCCGATTCAACAACCCATTGCCTCATATTGACTACTCTGTAAAAGTCACTTTGTGAAACCATTGTGATAAATAGAGCATTTGCTCCTATAGGAGCAAATGCTCTATTTATCACAATGGTTTCAAACTACAAAATTCTAAAATTTTCCTTTTCTCTAGTTAATGCTCCTTTTCGGTAGATTTATTTAAAGAGGAATGATCTAAAAATAGCCCATGAGGGAATGGGTTAAGGAAGGTAATAGGTATATTATAAAGTTGTTTGACCCGAAGACTCTTACCGAGGTCACCCCTATTTAGGACAAGGTCGCCCAAGGTAATCCCTTTGTAGGACATGGTCGCTCCAATGTCACTTATTCCACAAGGTCAAGGTCAAGTCATGATCATCAAGTAGGTGGAGTATCCACTTCACTATACCACTATAGCCTGTCTTCTAATTTCCAAAACCATTCAGCAAATTTAAGCTTTTCATACTGAATGGACTAAGCATTCGTGAGCAACCCAACCTGAAGTATTCAAAATTCAAAGGTTAATCCGCACTAAAGCAGCTGCTCAGCTTCTGTAGGAGCAGTGTAATCAAGGTCTCTCCTGTGTGCTTATGAAATAATATACGTAGATATGATATTAACCCTTCTCTTGCTGAATCTTAAAACACATTTCTCCTTCTTTACCCATGCCCTGTGGTATAATTACATATAATTTTATCTTCACTGTGTACAAGTATTTCGCTCTGCAATCACTGCTGTAGAGTGCACTGGTTGCACAACCAATTTGTAAATAGTGCAGACCCTGATGAGACAGCTCCTGCAGGAGTTGTCTCATATGGGTCTTCACTATTTATAGGTAAGTATATTGACGTGAATAGCAAGCGAAGGGTTAAAGTTTCTGCCATGGCTAAAAATCCTCTGTTCAAATACCAGTATAAAATGTAATTAACATTCACGATGTCCTTATTTCCTACAGTAATGTAGCATCGGTCCCATAACCATTTTACCTAATAAATAGTAGTGCGGACGTTTATTGATAGTCTAGCCAGTGACATGCAGTTTGTGAAGAACAATGTCAAACACATCATATAAGCACGTGCGACAATTGACCTTTTCTTAGAATTTCGTTCACCACGTGTTCATCGTTCAGTGTTTTTGCATATAGTGGATACGCAACATTTGAAGGAATACACGGTCACTTGCTGAAAGCGTTACCAATACAAGAGGGCCATGAGGCCCTGAAGCCCTCACCTGAGATAACCCCCGGGGCGGGGTTATTTTTTACCAAGAACTTGCAGAAGTCATCATTTGTACAACCTTGGTAGAGAACCACAAGGCAAAGAAGCAAGATTTTTTAAAAGACTAAGCAAAACTGATAAACCCCAGAGGGGTGCCATTTTGGTCCGAGGATTATATTTTGAACAATCTTGGTAGAGGACTATTAAATAATGATATATACCAAATATCAAAGGTCTGGGAATTTTAGTTAAAGAGAAGAAGATGTTTAAAAAGCCTGGGGCGGGGCCATTTTCGACCTATGGAGTCATAATTTGAACAACCTTTGTACAGGACCATTAGATCATGCTACATACACAATATATAAGGTCTAGGCTTTACAATTTTATAGGAGAAGATTTTCCTATGAAAAACTGATTAGCCTCGGGACAGGGCCAATTTTGGTCCGGGGGGGGGGGGGGGGGGGGTTGTTCATAATTTGAACAGAATTTGTAGTGGACCATTAGATCATGTTACATACCAAACATCAAAGGTCTAGGCCTTATAGTTTCCGAGAAGATTTTTAAAGATTTTCCTATGAAAAACGTATAAGCCCTTGGGTGGACCCTTTTTGGTGCGGGGTCATAATTTGAACAATCTTTGTAGAGGACCATTCTATCATGCTATATACCAAATATCAAAGGTATAGGCCTTACAGTTTCAGATAAGAAGATTTTTAAAAAAAAAATTCCAATGATAAACTGATAAGGCCTTGGGCGGGGCCATTTTTGGTCCGTGGGTCATAATTTGAACAATCTTTGTAGAGGACCATTAGATGATACTACATGCCAGCCTTACAGTTTCAGAAGAAGATTTTTAAAGTTTTCCCATGGAAAACTGACAAGCCCTTGGGCGGGGCCATTTTGGTCCGGGTCATAATTTGAACAGTCTTTGTAGAGGACCATTAGATCATACTTCATACCAAATATCAAAGGTCTAGGCCTTACAGTTTCAGAGAAGAAGAATTGTAAACAAGAGGGCCAAGATGGCCCTTAATCGCTCACCTGATTACCATAGATTTAAGATTTTTGCTGGGTAGCCCATGGGTATGGCCAAGATTGACCTTAGGGACAATATTTGAACAATGTTGATAGTGGATCATGAGCAGTAGTTCTGCAGAACAAGATTTTCAAAGATTTAGTATATTGATTTTATCAAGATTGGGCTTAAAATGTGCCCTCTAGAGTAATTTTTCTAAGATTTGACCTAGTGACCTACTTTTTATTCCCATCCAACTCATGATCACACTCAACCTTGGTATCACCAAGACAAACACTCTGAGCAAGTTTGAGGAAGACTGGGCTAAAAATGTGGCCACTGGAGTGTAAACTAGATTTTTCTAAGATATGACCCAGTGCCTACTTTTTGACCTCGCATAATCCACTTTCAAACATGTTTAAGATTTTATTAGGACAATCATTCTGGCCAATTTTCATGAAGATTTGGCTATAGATGTGACCTCTAGAGTGTTCACAAGTTTTTACTACTATTTGACCTAGTGACCTAGTTTTTAACCCCACATAACCCACTTTCAAACTTGTTTGAGATTTTATCAAGCCAATCATTATGACTAAGTTTCATGAAGATTGGACAAAAAATGTGACCACTAGAGTGTTCACCAGGGTTTTTCTACTGTTTGACCTAGTGACCTAGATTTTAACCCCACTTGACCCACTTTCAAACTCGTCCGAGATTTTATCAAGACATGTATTCTGACCAAGTTTCATGAAGATTGGACTACAATTGTGACAGCTAGAGTGTTCACAAGGTTTTTCTACTGTTTGACCTAGTGACCTAGTTTTTTTACCACACGTAACCCACTTTTCAAACTCCTCCTAGATTTTATCAAGACAATCATTCTGACCAAGTTTCATGAAATTTGGGCTAAAAATGTGACCTCTAGAGGGTTCACAAGGTTTTCCTACTATTTGACCTAGTGACCTAGTTTTTAACCCAACTTGACCCACTTTCGAACTCGTCCGAGATTTTATAAAGACATTCATTCTGACCAAGTTTCATGAAGATTGGACTACAATTGTGACCACTGGAGTGTTCACAAACAAATTGTTGACGACGCACGACGGACGACGCACGACTGACGACGGACGTCGGACATTCAAGTCTCCCAAAAGCTCACCCTGAGCTTTGCTCAGGTGAGCTAAAAATTAGCTATGAAAAACTGATTAGCCCTTTGGCGGGGCCATTTTTGGACCGGGGTCATAATTTGAACAATCTTTATGTGGAAATAAGATCGTGCTACATACCAAATGAAAAACTGATAAGCCCTTTGACGGGACCATTTTTGGTCCGGGGGTCATAATTTGAACAATAATTCGTCCCCCTAGCCACTGATGCTTGTGACAAAATTTGGTTAAAATCGGGTTAGCGGTTTCAGATGAGATGTCGTTTGAAAATGAGGACGGACGACGGACGGATCGCGGTCACGATAGCTCATCCTGAGCCGACGGCTCAGGTGAGCTAAACACACACATTTTATTCCATGTTCTCACCTGACTGACACTATGAGGTTTCTGTTGTTAGCCGCTTCAATGCTGATTTTTCAAAGTGGAATAATCCATCACTGTTTAAAGGTCGAATCATTCAGTGTGAAAGGGTTTAACTTTTTTTTATAGGATTTTGAATGAAAAACATTGCAGACCCGAGTCAGTGGGTCATCTTGTCTTGTCTTGGTTTATACTTGTGCAAATGACAAGTTACTTGTTTATCGCATTCAAAAGGGTTAAAAGGTATGGAAATTAATAAATTTGAAATAAAATACATGTACATCAAAGCCTATTGTTATGGAAATAATGACCTAGCCGTGTAGTTTTGACTAGGTGTGGTCGACGAGATAATTGGACTAGCGATTGAAGAGTGGTCCCCAAGTGTCATCCTGCTTACAGGTCCCCAGTTGTCACCCTGCCTACAACAGGTCCCCAAAGTGTCACCCTGCCTACAACAGGTCCCCAAGTGTCACCCTGCTTACAACAGGTGGCACCCTTCTTACAACAGATCTCCAAGTGTCACCCTGCCTACAACAGGTCCCCAAGTGTCACCCTGCCTACAACAGGTCCCAAAATGTCTCCTTGCCTACAACATGTCCCCAAGTGTCACCCTGCTTACAACAGGTAACAGGAAAAACCGAGCTTTCACTTAAGATGGTTCACTCCCGGCACACTTACCTCAAAATCGCGAGTATTTTTCCAAATTTGTCCTTTATTGCATTATATAACAAACGTGCCAATCTGAAACAAAATACCCGCATGAGGGCCGGGTATCAAAGTTAGTGCCAATCTGACACAAAATACCCGCATGAGGGCCGGGTATCAAAGTTAGTGCCAATCTGACACAAAATACCCGCATGAGGACCGGGTATCAAAGTCAGTGCCAATCTGAACAAAACACCCGCATGAGGGCCGGGTATCAAAGTTAGTGCCAATCTGACACAAAATACCCGCATGAGGACCGGGTATCAAAGTCAGTGCCAATTTGACACAAAATACCCGCATGAGGGCCGGGTATCAAAGGTAGTGCCAATTTGACACAAAATACCCGCATGAGGGCTATGTATCAAAGTTAGTGTCAATCTAACACAAAATACCCGCATGAGGGCCGGGTATCAAAGTTAGCCGAGATGTTATGAAGTTTGGTGAAGATTGAATTAAAACTGAATGACATAAATAGTGGACAAGGACAAAATAAGAAGTTTCGGCTAACTAAAGGGCCATAATTCTTAAAGTGCCGAGAGCCATCTAGCTGATAATCAATCTTGGCCAAGACAGTATGACAAGATGCAATTTCATGGAGTTTGGCGAACCTTTTGGCTGGTTATCAAGCTTGGCTAAGAAATAATGATCACACACAAATTTGTGAAGTTGGTGAAGATCGAATAAAACATATTCGACTTTGAGAACAGACACGGCTAAAATAGGCATACTTGCTAATTCAAGGGCCATAACTCTAGAAGGCCTAGACCATTTGGCTGGTTATCATATTTTGCCGAGATAAATTATGACCACATTCAATTTATGACATTTGATGAATATAAATGAATATTAAAAACTCTTGGACTTACAAAGCGGACAAGGCTAAAATAGGCATTTTTTGCTAGATCATGGGCCATAACTCTAAAGTGCCTAGGGCCATTTGACTGGTTATCAAACGTGGTCGAGATATTATTAGTCTTGTCTATGCCTCTCAATTTGGTCAACAGAAAATGATGGATCTAATTCTGTAAATAATGGCTTTAAAACAAACAAAAAATAGCATGCACAGATGCACAATAGTATCGAAACAAAATAACTTTTATAGACTCGTATGATTATAAAGCATTCTTTAAAATTACATGTAAAATGTCGTAATAACAATCACATGTGCAGAGGGTTCATGAGATGAGAAAATAGAAAACCGCCGAATAATGCCCATGACAAACTAAAACCGCTGAATAATGCCCATGACAAACTCTTTGTCAAATTAAACAAAGGACGGACATGGTGATTCCAAAATACTGTAAAAGCCATCTAAACCGGACGTTAAATTTAGTATAAATATTATTGGTCTTGGAAACAGGTGACAGCTTATTGCATGGTGTACATGGTCTACACGACTTTCGCCCTGCATTGAGCAGCCACCTGCCTAACAGTACCTAAATTCTTCTCTATAAAAATCGGGTTTAAGGGAATTCACTGTATATCTTTGTAGTTGCAGATAAAAATCATCTGATGGATATTTTAAAGGCAGCGACGGAGAGGTTTACAGACAAAAATATCGACCGCATGAGTTTTGAATCGCAAACACCGGGCCACATGGTACCTTAAGAGCACTAGTTAAACATGCGCTTAATCCTATGTCATCATCACATTCCACGTATACAATACGTTCTCACCCGCAACATAACAGGCACAATGACAAATAATCACAAGAAAACATGGAACGACATGTCGCAGTTTGAAGTTTATTTTAGTATTTTGCCGGTAATGATTATTGCATATACTTGTATAACTTTTATAATAGGTGATCGTATGTACGTGACGTGTATTGTAATAATAAGCGATCTTATAGACACGACATATTTTGTTGTAATAATAAACCATCTTAAAGAAGAGACACAGTTTGCTGTATTAATGAAAGGCGATCTTATAGACAATCATGAGATTTTACTCTAGTAATACGCGATGGATACAGTGATAAACGTGACATGTTTTGCTGTAATAAAAGGCGATAGTATATTTTTGTTGCAATAATAAGCGGTCTTATAGACGTAACATCTTTTGATGTAATAATAGGCGATCGTATAGACAACCTATTTCGCTGTAATAAAAGGCGTTCTTGTAGACGTGCTATTATTTGCTGTAATAAAAGCCGGTCTAGACGCGACATATTTTCCTGTAACAATAGGTGTTCTTGTATTTTGATGTAATAATAGGCGATCTTACAGACATTACATATTTTATGTAATAATTGGCGATCGTATAAACTATTCATATATTGCTGTGATTGTCTGGGGTTTTGTTTTTAAAGTATCTGGTAAACATAGCTTCTTTTACACCAGATAGTATATATAATACAACATGGGAATGTGCTAGCACTGAGCTAATGAGGTCCAGCTCAAATCAAACATGGAACAATCCCAATCATGGTTAATGATAACCTCGAATAACGATTCTGGTGAATAACGACACCGGTAATGGTAAATTTTCTTCACTGGTAATGGTTAATTTTCAGCACAACATGAACATAAATAATGCAGTTATAATCTCTTATATCTAGAGTACCAGTATAGTTGTGTCCATTTGTGATCTTGCCATGGAATAGTTAGCCCTTTTACTCCTTCATGAATATTAATGTTAGAAGTAATGACATCATCAGTATTAGTTGACTATATTTTATAAAAGCGGTATATGAACAATGATTTTTATATATCATGACAGAAACCGTAGAATCAGATCTATATGTTTCATAAGTAAACAAAGCAGACTCCCGTGGGAACCATCTGTGGTCTGTGTCTACTCTATTTGCAAAGTCGTCAAAATGCGTATATGTAGAGTAAATTTTTAACGGCCCAAGCACGAGGAAGAATTGCGCAGATAGTAAATACGTATCAATCATCGCTTTCTCGATATGTATCGAGGTTCTATCGATGGAAGTTGTCGATGCTTAGTCCGCGTCGGTTTCGTGTCGTTGTTCAGTTTTGCCGACAATATGTCTGTTTATGATATGTCTGGTTTTCTTCCAACACGGCTTTTTACAGGCATGCACATTTCCTTTGACCTTTTTGCGTTCCTCGTTAATATTATTTTAGTTACATGTATTATCACACTTCTTAGTTTTAAGTGAGAAAAATGATTTGCAATCAAGTGTCCAATTAGAGACATACACAATATAAATGTAAACAGTTTGAGATTTTTTCTCCATTTTATTTCTTTGACAGACACTTAAGTTGTGTATTTTTAGCAAACATACTCCATTGCACTGCTATTGCGTGTAAAGAGAGGATTTGTATCCGGTCATTTTTAGTCCATGGCAATATACTGAACTGTGACAGTGAACCGTTATTTTGACAGTAGAAATGTTGTCTCCATTTCTTTTCAATATCTTGGTTTTCAATCCAAAAAACACAATCAGAGTGTCAAACAGTTTTGATCCTGATGAGACGCCTCGTTACCCAGTCTCTCATCTGGGTCCAAACTGTGTGCTTAGGTGATTACGAATCCGCCCGCAGCAGACTAAAATTAATGAAATAAAATATGTTTTAAACTAAACTAAATGGACGGATACAATGTCAGAGTTTGAACTGTGGCAAGTTGAGACGCCGAATAAATGTTAACCCATTCCCTCCTAGACTACCTCTTTGAACAAATCCACCGAAAATAAACATTTACTAGAGAAAAGGATTTTTTTAGAATTGTGTAGTTTTGAAACCATTGTGATAAATAGAGCATTTGCTCCATAGCAACAAACGCTCTATTGATCACAATGGTTTCAAAATCAGTTTTACAGAGGTGTCAAAAGTGGTCAGTAGGAGGGAATGAGTTAAACAAGACTGTTCGAATGAACACCCACGTGTGACCTACTAGGGTACTTGCTGGAAGAAACGAGAATAGCTAAATATTTAGAAATGCAAAAGATCTGGCATTTTATTTTGTGCACTTGTTCTTGTATGTGTCTGCACGTGTTTCGCTTTTAAAGGATTACAAAGTAATTGAATGTCCCCTTTTCATAATCTGTGAAAGTTACGAACAGTAAAACGGAGTTACCAGTGTCATATTTTAGCACCAAGGTTTCTTGTGAAAAAATGAAAATATCGATTCTTTTTCAAAATATGGGTTTATAAACACTAGTAAATAAGTCACGATGCTCGGAAAACTGTTTCATTTCGAAATAATAGACGGGAGTTACCACGATGTTTTGTACAGAAAACGACATAATTTATTTTTGTTTGCTCCAAGAAGACACAGAGAAAATGTCGCGGAACAAGGTACTTGATTCATTGACGTCATACGCGCCAAATTTAGACGTTTTTTGTTTTCTTCTGCTTGTTCCGCGACATTTTTGCTATAGGAACCGTCTGATCATGACCTGCTCTGTTTGCTAATGGAATTTGATAAACCTGTTTGTTTAATTTCTAAAATGACTACACTGTTCCATCTTTCATTATAACTTAGTTTGTCCATGAATATTCTGTAGGTATTGAAATATAGAATATACAGTGAAACCCCGCTAATGCGACCACTTAATAAACAGCCACTGGCGTCGTTTAAAGCAGGTGGTTGCTTAATGCAGCACGAAAGTTATGCAGAAAGCTCCTACAGGAGCTTTCTGCATAACTTTTGTACTGCATTAAGCAACCACCTGCTTCTACCACCCAGAATTATGCCCCTTTTTGGTGGTCGCATTAGCGGGGTTTTAATATACATATAACAGGGAGAGGGTTAACTCTTAAACACCCATGATTCCATACAAGGGACATATACGTCAAAGTCTGTCATTACTCAGTTCAGAGTGCTCCTGAATGAGTCATCTGACCAGGGTCTCCATTGAGTGCTTCACCAATCAATGAAAAATGCTGTCAACGGCACATCTTTCTTTTGCATGACCCCTTATCGATGAAAAATTGTGACCACTCTTTAGACTCGTCTTGAAGAGACCCTATATTGTGACCACTCTTTATAATTGTCTCTTCGTGACGGTTCTTAAGAGTGGTCACAGCACAGGATTTGGTGGAGAAATAAAGAAGTTATTCTAGATTTTATTTTATTTTAGGCCTCTTATCTGGACCGCTGGGTGAAGTTATGAGGGAGATGTAAACACCCCTTTACTTCATAGATACGCCATTTACCACCCGCCATTTACCACATTTGCAAACAGAGTAAACTCAGATAAGCCGGTCCCTGTTTGTGTAATAATGTAGACCTGATTCTACAGTTGGCTAAATATTCACGTACTCATATACTGTTATAAAATTTCAGCGAGTGAATATTCAGTCATTTTAAACCTTTTCACGCATTTGCACACAGAGCGGACACAGATCAGGGTCTACTCTGTTTGCTAATGGAATTTGATAGATCAGTTTCTTTACTTTCTAAAATGGCTACAATGTTTCACCTTTCATATTTCATTATAACTGTCCATGACTATTCAGTAGGTATTGAAAAGGAAAAAACACAGAACAGGGAGAGGGTTAAATGAACATACCTCATGCATTATTGGAGTCCAGGAGAGGGGCTGAATCAGTGACCTGTTCGTCATAATTGCATAAACTGAAAGTCTCAAGGAACCGAGACAAGCAACTGAAATTGGCAAAACTAAATGACAACATGCAATATCTGAAACGGTGACTCATTTCCGACATTTGGAGAATGCTATTTTCGGAAAATGGATGAAGTCAATTGATGTGTATGAATCAGTACGTTTCGGCTCATAATACCTGTAAAATTAATCGAGTTGATCTACAGTGATTAACGTTTTGGTTTACTTAAAATTAAAGCTACACATATGTTTTTAAAGGCAAACACTGCTTACCATTTTGTGAAGCGTCATTTTGCAACACCAATGCAAGCACGTTCAACTCGGTTTTCTACAGCGCTCTGATTTTGTTTTACTACTAAATGAGTAAATGTGCATGCTAACGCCTGCATTGAGGCACGCAGGTATATGGGACCGCGGGGCGTTGAGGTGTTTACTATCGGGTCTTACCATTTTCCGAAATTGAGTAATTATCGGGCTATTCTCGGAATAGTTTTCTACGCTATATAGCACCGGGCCGGTAACACAAATAGACGAACGATTGAAAAACGATACAGTAGAACCAGTCTTAACGACCTACAAAAAGAAGTCTTATTATGGGTCTGCGAAGCAGGTGGTAGCTTAATGCAGGTCAAAAGTAATGCAGAATACTCCTGCATGAGCTTTCTGCATTACCTTTACCCTGCATTAAGCAACCACCTGCTTTTTAAGATTTCTGAGCTCAATCAATTGAAAGTCGCTTAAGACAGGTTATACTGCATTCCTTGGAAACGTTATCTTAAAGGACTGAATGCATTTCCAGGTCATTACTCAGTTTTATATGTAGCTTTCGGGACCCAGCATATAAAGGAGTGTTTCTCTGACCATTTTCAGCAAACAGGACTCAATATTTTAATTGTCGGTTTCAGGACCCAGTATATAAAGGAGAGTTTCTTTGACTATTTTCAGCAAACAGTTAGACGTGCAGCACGTTTTTGTTTCATATGAGTCTTATATTAGTATCATGTGTGGAGTTGCTGGACAAATGGAAAAGGGATAACGTTACTGTTGTGCTTGTTCGTTGATACTCATGCATGTTTTGAAAGAAAATCATAATACAAAATGTACATGTGTGTTGATAAAATAAACGGATAATTACATCGTCCAATCAAAATGAATGTGGAACGACCACGTGATACCCCCTCACGTTTGGACTTCCCTTCCAAAATGGCCCCGTTCGTTCGCACCAATTTGTAAAGTTGAAGTCTACAGCTGTTCTGCTCTGAGTAAGTAGATTTTTATGCTGAAAACAATCCTGTTTTAAACATTTGATATAACTAAGTCAACTAACTAAATTCTTTAAATATGCTTGTACCGAAATGGCACGCTCGCGCATACGATGAATTTCGAAAAGAATCTGTAATGGAATTTTTATTTTGATGTATATTTGTATGAAATTTTCTTGCATGAGCGCTTTGCATTGTTTGTTTATAATTTGGGAATTATTTTACCTTCGTCATGACCATTCTCTTCGGATATTCTATTTTGACACCGTGGTCTTCATTCAGACACAGCCATGCGTCATTTCCTAACTATAGATCTATGTCTTAAATAGTCTTAACACAAATGGTTGATCTGGAATAGAAAAACAGAGAATGTATTCATATTCATTTTAAAATTACCGTGTTTAAGCTTTCTAATTATCACAAGCACATATGTATACCAACAATCGCAATAAAACTGAGTTTCAAAGCAAACGCCTCGAAAATTACATTGTGTATAGTTTGTGAATTTTTCAAACCTGTTTTTCAAACCTTGACTCGGGAAAGACGGAATCTTCTATATGTAAATGTTCAATAAAATGTTGCATGTTAATTGCTCGTTTTCCATTACATTTAATTACACTCGTCTGGCTCAGACTCGTGTTTAGATGTACATATGCGAATCCGATTATGTTTTGTTTCCAAATTCATTGTTTCTTTAACAAACACGTTTTCACAAACTTCTCCAATTTCTAAAATGTTCAACCCTATCCTTCATAAAGACCACCCCTGGGAACTTCGAAGACAGAGTAGACCAGTATCAGAGAGCCACTACAGGAGCTGTCTAGTCATTATTGGCTCTGTTTGCTTATAGAACAAGATAGATCTGATACTGAAGTTTCTGTCACAGCCAAAACTTTCGTTGTTGATGTGTAATTATAAAGAGTCGGTTAATGAATATACACGCAGTAATCAATTCTTAAATCGATATTCATGGGGGATGTAATATATTGCTGATAAAAAGTTCCTGAAAACAGTCGCTTCTAGATGATCCAGGTATATTCGTACTCGGCTTTCATTATAAACGAAATCAAAACAATTCGAATGTGTAATTGTATTCTATCTTTTTGTGTTCGAACAAAATGAAATATAGCATACTTTTAGCGTGTTGCTTGTGTGTAGGACATCAACTAAACTATATTTATAGTTTCTTTTTAATGTTTGTAATGCCATTGTTGATAAGAATAAATAGGAAATTATAGAATAGTGTATTCAAAATAGTATTCGAAAGAATGATAAAATGCAGACTGGGATATAAGGCAAATAGTTAGTAAAATCGTGATGATATTGGATATACATATCAGTAATTACAACGGTGATCATGGGCATACACGCATTGTTATTGTAGACCTATTTAATGTTAAATTGCTGTCATTATTTTGATTTTCTATTAATGCTGTTATACTATCATTGTTTATATTATAATTATATTATTATTTTTTTATATTTACTATTCTAATTATTTGTTTTCCATATTTTTATAATAAATAATAATAACGATAATCATAACAATAATTATAATGATGATAATAATAATAGTAATAATGGTTACAATAAAAATAATGAATAAAAATTGAAAGTAATTATATAATAACAATAATAACAGTAATACATGTTATTATAACTAATAATAATAATGATAATGACAATACACGTAATAATAATGATAATAATAAACAATAATACAAAGTATTATTTTACTTTTATTATTATCATTATATTATTATTATTATTATTATTATTATTATTATTATTATTTATGTGTTATTTTTTTTCACTTCATCAACATCATTGTACTATTATACTAGATCAACTACCCTTTCACTAAATTCAGCGTTGAAAGAAGAGTTAATGCCTCTTAATTATATGATGATACGTAGTTATTAACATTCATTATATATTATATGATGCTATGTAGTTATTAACATTAATTTTATGATGATATGTAGTTACTAACATTAATTGTATGATGATATGTAGATACTTACATTATTCCCGCAGTTTCACGGACACACTCTGCAAACAGAATGTTTTCATATATTATTTATGTATTTACACTGACTAACAAGTCTTACCATTACGGCGAATGGCGTATTTTATAATATTATATATACATATAATTTTCTATTGATAAAATGCATATTCCGAGTTTTTACTTAACGTTTTAAATACATTCAAATATCTTTATTTGATTTATATAAACGGTTAAGGAAAAACTACAGAGAAAGTATTGCCGTTCCAACGAACGGCTCCATGTTTGTAGAAATTTATCTCATACTATGAACACATCAAGAACTTAAAACATATGACAACCTCTAAACATACTTTATTTACATTAGGCATATACTAGTGTTGTAAAGACTATTTACACTTCGAATGAAAATAAAGATTAATGTGTAAGTTTTTATACGACATGCAAGTAAACATTTCGCTCCCTCTCCCTAGACGCCGACAAACTATGTGTTAATGATTGACAAAATATGAGCAAATCAAATTACCGAAAGACTACCATTTCCTTCATATAAACGCTTTTCACGTGTTCGCAAACAGAGCAGACTCAGACCAGACGGCTTCTATAGGAACCGTCTGATCAGGGTCTGTTGTGTTTGCTTATGAAATTAAAAAGATCTGATTCTACAGTTTCTACCTATAACAAAAACATCCTGTATACATTTGCTATTATGAAAATTCAGCTAATACATATACATGACATCATCATTTCATATATACATTTTTGAACGGGGAAAGGGTTAAGCCGGTGCTAGGGAACGTGAGCAATATTTCACTTTAACTGCTCATTAACAGACGCAAAAAAATCGAGTCTGCAAATTTTCTCTTTTTGCTTTGCTGCTTTTGCTTACAAAGGATCTTCTTTCAAAATTTATGTCAGATCATTATTTGACTACAATATCTTCATTTTCACCAGCATTTTGTCAACGTTTGAACGTACAGTATTATCAAAATTAATCGATTAAGACTGTAAAGTGTTTTAATTAAGGTATAATTTCACGTAAAACATTTTAGTTATTGGTAGAGTGATTTTTTTGTTTACGATGTGGGTAATAACTTAGCTCTACCGTCACTGCAAGACGGACTGAGTTTTTTTTTAGATCGAGCCACTGTCAGCTATCTGAACATATGCACTAAATAATATTAATGATCATGATAATACTGTCCATCTCTATTGTCTTGAACATACATACCAACTACTACCAATATTTTGTACTTGTTCTGGGTTTTTTTTTACATAAATACTTGATTTGCCCTGATTCAGCCATAAAATCTCTTTGATTTTATGGCTGAATGCATGTAACAAAAATATGACGTGCATTTTGACATGATAATCTTTGAAAAAGGGCCTTAGTGGTCGAAATATTAGATCAGAGCAAATCAAGTATTTATGTTTTATATTAATTCCCTATTTTGGAATATTTTCTTCGTTTTTTTTATTGTTTAATATGTTATGTCACCCGTAATAGGTAGTGGTGCGTCAGACAGCTACCCCACTTAGCACCTTAGAAACATTTAGACCAACACAATTATATTCATGCGTCATAGCTTTGGATAAAATGTTGAATCGATCAACAAATAAAGATGTATTAAAATAAAGATAAGAAAGACATACATCATAGTAATTTGTATTTTATCTAGCCCTTTCGCTGTTGAATATTCACGTGAGAAATAATGACTGCATGAATGTTTATGAGCTGAATTTTAATAATGGCATATGTTCTCATGCTTGTTTCGGTATTGGTAGAAACTGTAGAGTCAGATCTATCATACGTTTATAAACAAATACAGTAAAACCTCCCTATAACGGTCACTACATTACATCAGGTATTTTGCGTTAAAGGCAGGCGGCTGCTTAAAGCAAGGTGAAAGTAAAACAGGACGCTCCTATGGTCCTGTTTTACTTTCACCTTGCTTTAAGCAATCACCTGTCCTAAATACCAACTAATTAACACAATAAGTGGCCGTTATAGAGAGGTTTTACTGTAGAGCAAACCCTGGTCCGACGGCTCCTGCAAGAGCCGTCAGATCTGATGCGTGTTTGCAAATGCGTTCGTATGATGGAAATGGTTAACTAAACTTTCAAGTTGCCTTTTTAAAAGAATCAAGACGAGAGGATGCATAATGTTTCAATCATGAATGTATTGCCAATTACTTCCAAAATATTCCAAAGACATTGTACTGCCATTAGTTTATTTGATTCTATTTTTTGTTCTTCTAAATGTCTCCTAACAGCTCGAAATGCCTCCTAACAGCTTACATATTCATCTCATACTTGACAATAATATTTAAAGTGCGAGACACGAGTTACTAATGTCCTCCGCAAACAGTGTAGACCCAGACGAGGGGCTCTCCCAAAAGGGTCTGCACTGTTTGTCATGTTACACGTTTCTCCAGAAAAATCCCTAAATATTCACCATAAGCTTGACCTGTTTGAATTTTGGAATCGACAATTTGAAAATTCAGCATTGTAAGAGTTTTGTTATTTATACGTCTTGTGCGTTCCTGCTCAAATAGTAACAATCATAGTATGTTTAACAATATGGCAGTTTGTATAACCATCCTTAAAAGAATTATAGAGACTATGCATACCACAAAGTTTCGAATAATTACAGAAAATAAAACAATGTGATTCCAATTAACCTCTTGATAAGAACTGCTATACTACCGTTCCATTAAAATCAAATTGAGAAAAAGTACAAAAAATGTGTTATTTAAAAAGAAGTTTAATGAATTATTATGATCTTTGATGATGGTCTGTGACCAGATCACAGGTGAACGGATTAGCTATAACATATAGGAGCATAAACAAGAAAAACTGTGAATTAAAAAGATAAAAAACATAAATAAAAATAAATATTAAAAATAAACGATTGACAAATATTGAGAAAACCCAATATTTTAAGCCTTGTTTTTCCAAATCATTCAGTTCCACATACTTGCAACAGGTGTGGAATTATGAGGTCTAAGCACTATAGCATTTGTTTTTCAGGAAAAATACATTTTGCTTAAAGCCTCTACGCCCGTAAAAACATTTTATTTTTTTATTGAAACTCTTCTGGTTTTAGGATGTGATTCCGTGAATAAAACGTATATATATATATGTTCTGTGTGTTATTGGAATATAGACAATTCCAGAAATGTCCAACGCGCTTTAGGAATTCTAATAATGGCAGAGTGAGACAATATTGGAATTCCTAAAGCGCACAGGGCAATTCTAGAATAGCCCTTGCGCGCTTTAGGAATTGTGGACAAAGTTGGAATTATCCCCTTGTCCATATTCCAATGGTATTTTAGTCTTGCACTAACGTTCATAACGTTGTGGCACTGCTAACCTCCATTCGTTCCAAATATAAATTAAAGAGTAATCAAAACCAGGTTGTTTTCGTTTTTTCTATGATCATGTGACTGTATGTGTGTAATGTTGATGTTTACATGACCAGAAACTGTAAAGTTAGTGTCAATAAAACATCTATCTATCTATCAAATATTGCGCAGAACATATACATACAAGGAGACATGTGGAATAAATAAATGAAATAATTGCTATCATTGTCATGGTTATTAATTTCATTTTTCGTTCTTACCGGAGATTTCGATTTACAACTAGGCACCATTGCAACAGAGAATTATTGCTCTGGATTGATATTTGGGGTCTCGGGGATGGCTTATATGTTTGAACTTTCATATAATTTCCAAAACTTTGCCTTGTACTGGAAATGATGGATCTTGAACTGGATATCGACAATGCTATTTGTTTCATACTGACTCTAGATCTAGTCTGCATTACTTTCGCCCTGCAGCAAGTAATTATCTGCATTTATAGAGATCCGTGTGTATTAATTATAAGGTCGCTATAGGCGGGACCTTCTGCATACAAGGAATAGAAAGCACTGGGTGGAGACAAAATGGACCGGACAAACATTTAATCCCGCGAACGGGGTATGCACGGTTTGCGCATTGATTCGGAAATATATTGCAAAGGACACTAGTTTATACTGAATGGCCTTTTAAACAATAAGGACAATAAAGCACTAAAACCACGTTATTCAGTAGAAACTGTCTATAGTTAACGTAGTTCTAAGAGAGAAATACAGAAGTCTGTCTATAATAGCAGGTGTGGGCTTCATGCAGGACGAATGTAGTTCAGCTTTCTGCATAGCTACTACCCTGCATTGGCCCATTTACTCTTATGTAAGCTTTAGACCCACACTCTCTGAATAAATATATACATGTATTTGTAATTTGTTTTTGAATGGTTTAGTTTTGAAACCATTGTGATAATAGAAATATTCTGAAAATGGGTGATCCCTCGAAAGCAAAAGAAGAAATGCAAAAAGAGAAAATTACAGACTCGGTTTTATTGAGTCTGTTCATGAGTAGTAATTAAAGGTGCAACACTACTCACGCCCCCTAGCACCGGCTTAAGCAGTATTCAATTTTCAAAACTAATAACATTAAAACTTATGATCCCGAAGGACCAGAAAATATAACAACACTGAGAATGAAGTACGGGGCGACTTTTTACATGTAATGGTTTCAAAAGTTGATTTGTACAGAGGTGACAATATGGGGGGAATTGGTTGAGCTTCTATCTGTCTTAAAAATAAGCAATACGAGACTTATTTTATGTGGTCCTTGTAGACATGTTTTAATGAATTTTGTGATCGGCAGTGACATGGATATGAAACAAAATACGGCATACGGCAACTACAGCGGGATAGAAAGAGGCATAACAGTAAACATTAAAACAATAACTCCCTTATTTCTCCACCTGTAGTTGGACCATTCTTTAGAATCGCCTCTTTGAGACAATAAAAAGAGTGATCATAATATAGGGTTTAACTGGGGAAATAACGATTGTTTTATTTGAATATTAATTATTTAATTTATTATACAAAGGTCCAGATATACGACTTCATAATGGACGCCAATTTGTGTACACACATACTGTGGATTAATGTTGTTGTTTTTCAAAATGCGAGAACAGTTTTGTAGATCATTGAAATATTTCAACTTATACATATATGTATAAAACTATAAACAATATCCTTAATATGTATAAAACTATAAACAATATCCTTTAATATGGTACTTTATTCTTTTTACTACTATCTGAATAAAATAGCACTAGTGGTATGAAAGTGAATCACATATGAAACACCCTGAACGGACAAGAGCAAATCTGTATAACCACACAAATGGCGGCATAAACAACACGAGTGCCAGAGCGAAAATATCGCAAATGTTTTCCGAAACAAAATTAAGTCGGCTATTTTTTTTAAAGAAATGTTCCTTCGCGCTGTTTGAACTGGGCCTGCACGATCTGCCTATTTTCCTTATTTGATTTGATATGGGATATGTTTCTAAATGGCCATCTAGGG
This sequence comes from Azorinus chamasolen, assembly GCA_963576725.1. Lineage (NCBI taxonomy): Eukaryota > Metazoa > Mollusca > Bivalvia > Cardiida > Solecurtidae > Azorinus > Azorinus chamasolen. Next base: position 96,915,022 of record OY755236.1, on the reverse strand, counting down.
CGGCACTTACTCTCCACATGTAGTTGTAGTGGAACTTTGAAGCCAAGTACTTTAAGATAATCCTTCACTCCATAAATACACTTTTCTACGCCTTTGCAAACAGAGAAGACCCGGATCAGACAGCTCCTGTTGGAGCCGTCTGATCAGGGTATGCTCTGTTTACTTATGAAATAATGTAGATCTTGGCCAAAAGATCCTGTTTCCATTTGTCATTATAAATATTAATCTAATTAGTATTCATGACGTTATTATTTCTTACATGGCTAGTTGTGGAGTAGGAGGTAATACATGTTCATTATTTAAGAATACTCCCTGATTGACTACTAAAATATTGAAGCCGTTGTGATATGTGATTGGTCAGAAGAAGAATGACCGGGACGATCTTGTCGGATCCGGTGTTTTTGATCAGGGTCAACACCGTTTTTCACGTTGGAACACAGAAGCCTAGATGCAAATAAGTATAAGACACATCGATGTATCTCTGTTAAGCGACCACCGATTGAATATTCCAATGTGTCTTTAAAAGCGAATTGCTGCCTAATACATACCGAAAGCAATGCAAAAAGCTCATTCTTCCTAACGTTCGTCCTGTATTAACAATGTCCCTGTTCTGTGTTATTTTCAAATTTCAATACCTATTGGATATTCATGGACAAAAGAGTAATACATGTAATGAAATATCGAAGGTGGAACAGTGTAGCCGTTTTAGAAAGTAAAGAAACAGATCTATCAAACTCCATTGGCAAATAGAGTAGATCCTGAGCAGACGGTTCCTATAGGAGCCGTCTGATCTGGGTCTTCTCTGTTTGCAAATGCGTGAAAACGTGTTTATGTGGAGGAAAGGGTTAAGCTAACAACGTGCCTTAAAGACCAACATTACGCTTGGGTGGAGAGAACAAGCCGCGTCACAAGTGTCATGCGTGATTTTCAGCTTCAGCTGCGATGCGTCTTTTTCAAAGAAGCATTTGTTCCCAATTAGTCAGATAATTTCAGTGTTCCCCATGAATAATCTACATGTACATTGTAAACGACTGATGGTTGTTTGACAACACATTTATGTTGAACTTTGTTACTGAAAGTGAGTGTTTTGTGTGTAAGGGGTGGGTGGTGGGGTTTTGTGTGTAAGGGGTGGGTGGGGTGGGGTTTTGTGTGTAAGGGATGGGTGGGGTTTGTTGTTACAAATGAACCTTTAGTAGCAGGTATAAAATAAATGCAGAAAACTCCCATTGGACCTTTCTGTATTACTTTTGCCCTGCACTAAGCAACCACCTGCTTTTTAAGATTCATATGTCAAAATGAATGGTCGCTTAGGATAAGTTCTACTGTATATACCTTTCTAGAACGTATGATCTGTTGGAGACGAGGCTAACCCTTTAAACACATTTCCCCATTCCTTGCCATATCCTGCTGAAAAGTTAAATCTTTACGTTCTACAAATATTTCTCTGTGCACTGGTTTACACAATCAACTTGTAAATAGTGCAGACCCTGACGAGACAGCTCCTTTAGGAACAGTTAATTAGTCGGTATTTTAGGAGAGTGGCTGTTTAAAGCAGGCCATTATAGAGAGGTTTTACTGTATTTACAGGTACTATATGTTTCACCCAGTTCTGTCACTCGATTTAAATGGAGATTTTTGTTATTCCGTTACACAAAAGTAGTAGGTTTATTGACGTGAACAGCAGACGAAGGGCTAACATTTTGCACTCTGAATAATTATTCGTCTGCTGCAATTGTTGTCTTCATCAATTTTACAATAAAAAGTAGTTCATTTCTTTGCAAGTATCAAACAATTTGGATCTTGTTGAGACGCGGCATTATACGCATGATTACAGGGTCTACCCTGTTTGCATATGGTAATATACGGTTTCTGTCAGAGAGAAAATGTCATGTGTTCACACTCCATTATAATAAATAATCTTAATTAATAATCATGATGTCTTTATCTTACATGAATATTCAACAAGTAAAGAGTTAATGCTGCGAATAGGCTAAAGGCTAACATTAAGGTATTTCTGCTGCAGATAAACAATATGACCGTGCACATACTGAACATGTGCTTTTTATTAGACAATTTGCTGTGATTGAAATATAGTGGTGTTGGGGAAAAAAGTGAAATCGGAACATGCATCATATAATAAGGACTTATTAATAATAAACAAAACAGGACTAAAGAAGATATTTGGAAGGACACTTTTGAAATAATTTTTTTATAAAAAAAAATCTGGAAAAGGGCGTTTAACATTTATGAACTACACTAGGACCTTTACTTAATAAATTTATTAAAATAATTGCTGAAAATTGTTAAAAATATAGATTTAATCAATTTTTAATATAAAGGTCAAATTGAAAGGAAGTAAACAAACGGCCATTGCCAACATTGTAAGCATACATGTATACACGTACTTCTAGCTGGTCCTTCTCGTGGGCTCTGTATGTTTCGCGTTGGCATCTTTATCCATTTATTCCATGAACATTCATGTAACCCTTTACAACACGAATATTCATGAAATAAGAACAGTTGAACCTGTCTTAAGCGGTCATAAAATGTCTAATTATGGGTCTGTAAAGCATGTGGTAGCTTAATGCATGTCAAAATTAATGCAGAAAGATCCTATTATGGCTATAGGAGCTTTCTGCACTACTTTCGCCCTGCATTAAGCAACGTGCTTTTGAAGACACCCATGTTCAATAAATGAATGGTCACTTAGGACAGGTTCAACTACAGTGACATTATGAATATTAATTAGCTGAATTTTACAGTGACAAATGACGATAGAAAGTTTTGGCCATGTCCAAAACAGTAGAATGAGCAAACGGGGACAAACCATGATAAGATGGCTCCTACAGGAGCGGTCATATCTGGTTCTACTCTGTGCGCAAAGGCGTAGTTCTAAAGGCGAATTTATGGAGTAAAGGGGTAAGAAATAATGACATCATGACAATTAACTAGATGACTTTTTACAATTTTATATGAACACGGAAAATGCTGACAATGGCAGAAACTGTAGTATCATACCTATAGTATGCCATAAGCAAGAAAAGCAAATCCTGATCAGAAGTCTGTTTGCAAATTGCGTATTTATGGAGGAAAGGGTTAAAACATACATTATGACAAGTTCACATTCTGTGACTGGTTTTAATTTAACCTTTGTGTAACCAACTCTATATCAATTTTGCACACTGTCACCTACTGATGGCATTGCGTCATACACTGAGCATAGCTTGGTAACACATAAAAGAACATTTATATGTGCGGCTACATGTAGTCTACAAATCAGGATTCTTATTTCAAACATCCCGTGAGAAAAAAATGACTAGCCGGGCCAGTTTTGTTTGCGATGCAAACTATTAAAATTAAACCCTTCGCTTGCTATTCACGTCAATATACCTACCTATAAATAGTGAAGACCCTGCAGGAGCTGTCTCATCAGGGTCTGCACTATTTACAAGTTGATTGTGCAACCAGTGCACTCCACAGCATTGACTGCACAGCGAAATACTTGTACACAGTGAAGATATACGTAATTAAACAACAGGGCATAGGTAAAGAAGGAGAATTTTTTTAAAATTCAGCAAGCGAAGCGTAGTATTACTAACTACATGTATAAGACTAGTGGTAAGTTTATCATACAATGGGATATTGGTCACTCCTAACTAAACCCTTACCAATCCTTAATCCTTTGTGGATTTCCGTAAGCGTGATATAGTACACGTATACGAATCTTCGATAAGGAAGGTTGCTATGATGAAGGTTGCTATGAGCCAAAGTCAAAAGCTGGAATTAACCCTTGACCGCAATTAGACAACGTTTGGCACCTTTGCAAACAGAGTAGATCCAGATCAGACAACTCCTGTAGCAGCTGTCTGATCAGGGTCTGCTCTGTTTGCTTATGGGTATTTTAGATCTGGTTCTTTAGTTCGTCTCGCATCCAATTATTTCCTTGTTTATGTGTAATGAAAGACATCAAGTCCATGAACATTCATGCAGTAATAAATTCTTTCATATCCATAGACAGTTGGAGGCTAAATACACATTGTGAAACTGTGAAAGAGTTCAACAGTTCATCTTTCTGTCAATAATTTGTGTTATTATGAAATTTTATTTTAACCATTTTTCCTAAAGATACGCTGTTCATGAATATGCTTAAAGGCATTTCAAAGCTCCTTATATAAGTGACCCCCCCTATATACACAGTATCCAGCTGTGCTCCTGCAGTGTCCAGTCAGGGTCCATAGCCATAAGAGATAAAGTTATGCAATTATACATTGATCCTCTGTGATGGTAGCCCACCTTATCAGTTTGTGTATCAGATACCTGACAGTCGGGTCCCAAAATACACAGCATGGGATTAAAGGGTCAACATTCCTTTCGAAATGCCTTTAATATTGCCTATAACATCAAAATTTCAGCTCATAAGTTTTAAGGCTGGGGCCAACACATTAACTCCTAGTGACGCCTTTTGGCGCCTCTGCAAAAGGCACATTTTGAAACCATTGTGATAAATAGAGCATTTGCTCCATAGGAGCAAATGCTCTATTTACCACAATGGTTTCAAAACTACACAATTCTAGAATTCTCCTTTTCTATAGTTAATGCTCCATTTCGGTAGATTTATTCAAAGAGGTTGGGTCTAAAAATGGTGTATTAGGAATGATTAAAGGGTTAACCTTGCGCTCCATAATTACGCCTTTCTACGCCTTTGCAAACAGAGTAGTCCCAGATAGGATCAGTTTGATCAAGGTCTGTTCTGTTTGCTTATGATGTTATACAGATATGACTGTACAGTCCCTGTCCTTGCCAAATAACATTTAATCTAATGAATATTCATGATGTCATTATTTGGTACATGAATATTCATGGTGTAAATAGTTAAACCCTTGTTTTTTGCCCTATTTACGCAAATATAAAATGACATAACAAATATAAAATGACATAACAAATATAAAATGACATAACACGACATAACAAGTATTACAAATATTAAGTCTAATACACTAACGTATAAAAGCTAACCATTTTAGTGCGTATAAACGGTGAAGACTCAGATGAGAGGGTTCTTAGAGGAGTGCTGCAATCAGGATCTGCATTGTTTGTGGTGTTACATTTTTTTTTAAAAAAAAAAATCCCTGAATATTCTCGGTAAATATGAAAAGTCCATTCGAAAATTCAACGTTGAAAGGGTCAATATTAAGCAATGTGCCCGTTGTTAACAATATGACCGAAAACTATTTGCTATAAATACAGTAAAACCCCTCTAAACTGGAATTCGAGCATAGAAGAATTTAGATGCTTTCGAGCAGGTGGCTGCATTAACTCTGTATGGACAGAGAATGCCTTAATCAGATGGCTCTTACAGTCGCCAATAGTCGTCTTTGTGGAATAGAGAGTTCTTTTTTTAAAAAAGCGTTTCAGTTACTTACAGGTCAACAGTTTCTGGTGTCCATTAGTTACTGTCATAATGGAACTCATTCTTAATTTCTTTGAATTTTCTACCAATGTATCGTACCTGCAACGAAATATGAAGTAACGTATATACTAAACTATTTGATACCCATTTTATATTAAAGAAAATTCGTCCAAATTAAAAATTAAAACGCATCCATTTTCATGGATTCCTACAAAAGATGACTAATGACAGCCTTCGACATTGTTAGGCATAGTAAACAGTACAGGCCCTGATCAGAGGGCTCCTTCAGGAATCCTCTGATCTGGGCTATACTGTTTGGCCTATGCCGCATGTGTGGTTCACGGGTGTCTATGGGTTACCCAGATGTAGGGATATTCTCGGAGAAGCAGTTTAAATGAGACCAAATGAGAAAGGTGAACATATCAAGACATCCTTCACAATTCCCCCATTTTCAAATTACATATGTACCTTTTTTTCGAGAAACTCTTTAAATAATTGATTTAGTTTAAAAGATTTTAATTATCAAATTAATGATATTAATATACATGCAAGAACATAGATGCTTGCACATGAAACAAAACAAATGTGGATTTTTTGTATCTTTTCTTAAATTTGAATTTTATTCCGTAAAGTGCATGTTTTTCGTCTAGAAATGTAGATATTCAAGACATAAAAAATCGTTTGGAAATAAGGAAATCATATCGTTAAGAATTGTCCCGTTTATGTCTAAAAGTCATATCTAGAGAAACATTAACCATTTTGAGTGAGCATAACATAGCAACATGTCTGAAGGGATCCTAGCTATTTTAATTTATGTATACACCTGTATTAAGCGGCCGTTCATTTATTGAAAATAGGAGTCTTAAACAGCATGTGGTTGCTTAATGCAGGTCAAACATAATGCAGAAAGATCCTATAGGAGCTTTTTGCATTACGTTTGACATGCATTAAGCTACCACCTGCATTACATACCACCTTTTAGACCTCTTTTTAATGGCCGCTTAGACAGGTTCTACGTTAACATGCGTGTCTACGGAGCAGTAAATGCATTTGATTGTAGCCATAATTTAGAAGCCATTGATTGTAGCCAATCTAGTTTGTGTTTAACAATATCATTGTTCATATATCTTTGGAGAAAGAAAAAAAAGTAAAAGCGTTTTCTGTACGAACATTTAAGGTTTACTGAAGTTACTATTTTCGGATGGCAATAAAACTGCGAATGATTTAACCATTTGAATGCTGGAACCAGTGTATTGTGATCTTGTATTGGAACCTGATATTTGCAATCAGTTCAGTCCCCGAATCAGACCTAAATCATGTCAGCAAACAGTGTATTCCCTGAATCAGACTTGAATCACGCATTTAGCAAACAGAGCCATCAGTGATCAGACGGCTCCTACGGGCACCGTCTGCTCTGCTTATAAATGCGTGAAACGGGCGTTTATATTAGGGTAAAGGGTTAAAAAGAAACTACATGTTATTATATAGTTTCATAAATCTGTTTATTAGAACCAATGCTGATTGAAACAATTTCGTTTCGATCGTGTCCTTTCTTTTACAGATTTCGAAAATCAGATTTTTAACACGTTTAGTATAAGTTGTTAATATTATTTTCTATGATTTATGGAAATCCTTACTTGAATATTCGACTGTATATGCATAGAATTACTGTATGAAACACGAGTTCGTAGTTTTTAAAAACATTAAATAGCAAGTGTGTAAATAGTTTGGAATAATTCAAGTAAACAGCACTGCGTGTGTGGGTACATGTATTTTAACTAGCTAATTACTTAATAATGATTACATGCATGAAACAAAGCATGTTGAAACGTTACTACTACCACAAGAAATTATGTTATAATAGTTATTAAGGATTTGTAATAATACGAATTTTTATCTGGCAGAAAACTTGCAATTGACAATTTAGGCCGGAAACTAGTTAACCCCTTCCCTCATATAAACGTGTTTACACGCATTTGCAAACAGAGTAGACCCAGATCAGACGGCTGATTAGGATCTGCTCTGTTTGCTAATGGAATTTGAAATATGTTTCTCGACTTTCTAAAATGGCTACAATGTTCAACCTTCCTTATTTCATTATAACTATTTTGTCCCTGAATATTCAATAGGTATTGAAATTTGTGAAAAACATAGAACAGGGAAAGGGTTAACCTCCGGATTTGCCGTCAGATCAGGGTCTACTCTATTTGCTTATGACAGGAAATAGATCTGATTCTACAGTTTTTGTCTAGGCAATTTTTTCTTGAAATTTTATACGATAAAACTCAGTTGATGAGTATTCGCAATGTCTTTATTCCTTACATGAATATGGAACAGATATATGGTTAACCCTTTTCCTGTTCTATGTTTATTTCAAATTTTAATACCTACTGAATAATCATTAGCAAAATAGTTACAAAGAAATATGGAAGGTGGAACATTGTATACATTTTAGAAAGCAAAGAAACAGATCTATCCAATTCTATTAGCTAACAGAGCAGACCCTGATCAGACGGCTCCTCTAGGAGCCGTCTGATCTGGGTCTACTCTGTTTGCAAATGCGTGAAAACACGTTTATATGAGGGAAAGGGTTAAGATGGTTTTGAACGTCTTTCCGTAACCAAAATAGACAGGGTTTTTTTTTAAATTTTCATTCTGTGATTAAACCAAAATCTTGAGTACATGGTGAAAGTATCTTTGATTCTTTGGTATATTAATTCCATCTAAATCCATTTTGATTATATTACCTTGTGCATGGTTTTATTTCATGAAGCGATGCCTGATTCAATATTTACTCATGATATTTAAAGTATTACTCTCTGATAGTAGCTATACTAGATTGGCGTTATTTGTGACAAAATAGCTATTGGCTAACAACGTTTTTGATGTTTTTAAAAAAGAAGTTTCTTTTTCACGCTTTGCTGAAAATATAATTGAAAACGTGGTATTTTCGAATGATTCGTGTGAACACTTGTCAAACTTCGACATACAGTTGACTTTGTATTAACCAAACTATTTACTGTTAAATTTTAATAATGTAAACTTTTGATGAGCTAATTTTTTACGTGTCATCATGGATTCGTAAAAATAAAAGTCATATAAAATCAAATCATGTGTTTTTACCCCAAATCCGTAAACTTTTACAGCAGTAAAACTTACCCATTATACGGTATATGTTGTGGACCATATTGAACATTGGTTGTTTCCAAGTACCGGTATGTAATCCACGTAAAATAAAATGTAAAATTTTAAAATGAAAAAAATATTCCAAAATAGGGAATTTATATAATACATAAATACTTGAACTACTCTGATCTAATATTTCGACCACTAAGGGCCCTTTTAGCTCACCAGAGCACAAAGTGCTCAAGGTGAGCTTTTGTGATACCCCTGTGTCCGGCGTCCGTCTGTCCGTCAACAATTTCAAACGACTTCTTCTCTGAAGCCGACTGCCCAATTGTAACCAAACTTGGTCAGATTCATACTGTTGGTGGGTGCTTCAAAAGTTGTTAAAAGATAGTGGGTGGGGCCATCGGTCTTGTTGCCATGGCAACCGTACACAATATCTAGAAAAATCTTCTTCTCCAGAATGACTTGTCCGATTTGAATATAGTTTTCACCAAAATGTTTCTCAGTTAATAGACTTCAAAAGTTGTTAAAAGAATTTTGATCCGGCAAAAAACATGGCCGCCAGAGGGCGTTTTCATTTTTTCCATATATGGTAATAAGGAATTTTCATAGGAAAATCTTAAAAAAATCTTCTTCTCTGAAACTGTAAGGCCTAGACCTTTGATATTTGGTATGTAGCATGATCTTATCGTCTTCTTCAAATACTGTTCAAATTATGACCTCCGGGCCAAAAATGGCCCCGCCCAAGGGCTTATCAGTTTTTCATAGGAAAATCTTTAAAAAACCTTCTTCTCTGAAACTGTTAGGCCTAGACCTTTGATATTTGGTATGTAGCATGATCTTATGGTCCTCTTGAGATACTGTTCAAATTATGACCCCCGGGTCAAAAATGGCCCCGACCAAGGGCTTATCAGTTTTTCATAGGAAAATCTTTAAAACTCTTCTTCTCTGACACTGTAAGGCCTAGACCTTTGATATTTGGTATGAAGCATTATCTTATGGTCTTCTACATATATTGTTCAAATTATGACCCCCGGGCCAAAAATGGCCCCACCCATGGGCTTATCAGTTTTTCATTGGAAAATCTTTAAAAATCTTCTTCTCTGAAACTGTTAGGCCTAGACCTATGATAATTGTTATGTAGCATGATCTAATGGTCCTCTATAAAAGTGGTTCAAATTATGACCCCCGGGCCAAAAATGGCCCCGCCCAAGGGCTTATCAGTTTTTCATAGGAAAATCTTTAAAAATCTTCTTCTCTGAAACTGTAAGGCCTAGACCTTTGATATTTGGTATGTAGCATGATCTTATGGTCATCTGCAAATATTGTTCAAATTATAACCCCCGGGCCAAAAATGGCCCCGCCTAAGGGCTTATCAGTTTTTCATTGGAAATTCTTTAAAAATCTACTGAAACTGTAAGGCCTAGACCATTGATATTTGGTATGACTAACATGATCTAATGGTCCTCTGCCAAGAATGTTTAACTTACAACCCTGACCACTGGGCGAAACTTGGCCCTGCCTCAGGGCTTATCAGTTTTTCATGGGAAAAATATGAACTATTATTTCTCTCAGAAAAAACCCATAAGGCTTAGGCCTTTAATTAATGGCATACTGCTTTGCCTTGTGGTTCTCTACCAAGGTTGTCCACATAATTCTTTGTGGTCAAAAATGGTCCAGCCCCTGGGGTTATCTCAGGTGAGCGCTTCAGGGCCTCATGGCCCTCTTGTTCAAAGATAACCTTATATTAGATCAGAGCACTTCAAGTATTTATGTACTAAATTTTAAGTTATAGTTTCTTTCAATCTACTGGTGGCAAAATAAAAGTAGCAGTTGTTTTGTTTCGGGACCAATACTCCAATCACCAATGGAGCTGCATATTACAAGTTGTTGCAAAGGGTTTTTTCTCTTGAAAATGTCACCATAGAGGTTTTGAGTCACGATGTTGTCAAACATATATTTGTATCCCCGACATACACACACGATGTGGGAGACATATAACCGTGTTCTCTTATTGTCCGTTCGTACGTATGTCCCGCAAATCCGTGGATGTCCAACTCCTCATACACCATTGGGCAGCCTTGCTTCTAACGTTAACAGATGGACAACCGATGCTCGTAGAATGGGACCGTTTAATCGGACCATTGCACAAGAGGAAATAATATTGTTTGTCCAACTCAAACATCATGTGGAGGGAATACTTCAAACTTTCATAGATAAATAATATTGATATGAAGATGTTCGTACAGAATGGAATTTTTGCTGCGATCATGTTGCCAGAGTTATGGGACTGTTTATTTGCTTCACTATATAAGATACAGTCAGCGAAAACAATCTTGTTTGTCCAACTCATACACTACTGGGAGGGAATATAACAAACTTTCACAGATAAACAACCTTGACGAAAAAGGGAATGTTTTCTGCAACCAGGCTCACAAAAGCGATAGGATTTAGTAAGTTTATAGTGAACATATCTTAAGTGTGTCCAACTCCGACTTCCTCATATTTATAAAGAACTGTCATAGAAAAATTGCATTTTATGCGGTGACCATTTTTATCAAAGGTACGGGGGACTTGTTTGATTTAGAGACAGTATCGCCAGAAGGTGACACCCATGTTCTTTGAACATAATTCTAGTCATTTCCGTTTCACCACTAGGCATGCTTTCGAATCAGTTCCTTCAGCGGAGGCTTGTTACTGATAGAAGTCAATGCATTTAATAACTGCTCAAACTGTGCGTTGGCAGTATGGTACGATGGACCGAGGTAATCTATTTCTCTAGAACGGATATATTTCAAACAAAATGTAGTCTAGCAATTTAGCATGATCAAACATATTCAACTGAAGTGCATGCCTTTGCACGTAGCAGAATACGGTATTGACAGTCATCTTATTTTACTATTAAACATAGTTTGCCTCTTATGGTAAATGTTGGGTATTTTCCATTTGTTTAATATATGTATTATCCTATTCATATATAAGTCCTTGAAAACATTTTTCTCTTTTTATCATAAATTGGCAGGTAGATAAAACTGCTATTCAATCAATGTAAACACTATTTCAGATAACATATTATCATAAACAATGGTTGCGCCTGGGCAATCACAAAAAGTGGCAATGCGGCGGATCCGCCCCGTCGAACGTCAGCCAATGAAAGAGTGGATTACGGAACTTCTAGATAGCGGGGAAGTCTCCTCCTTGTCCTGGACGGACAAATCAAGACGAGAGTTCAGAATCAAGTGGTGTCATGGTTCGAGGCATGGGTGGAGCATCAAGGACGCCGATTTGTTCGAAAGATGGGCGATACACACAGGTGCACACTTTTGATAAATGAATCGATGATTTTGAAAACGACTCCTTCAAAAATCAAGCACTGTCATGTCCTGCAAACTGTCCCCGGAATGTTTACCTTTCTGTTTAGGTCGTAGATGATAACTTTCGAACTATTGGAATGCTAACTTTTCAAAGTTGACAGATTCATCGTTGTTTGTTAAATGTAGTCCATTTATTGTTAAGGGGTATAATTTGCGACTGGATATTGAATAACGAACATTGCAGACCCTGGTCAGAATGCTCCTCTATGAGTCGTCTGATCTGCGTCAATAGTGTTTGCAATGTCCTTACAATCGTTTCCCTCTTCAAAGTGTTTAAATGATATACGTAATTTATCCTGGCGCTGTATTTATCATACTGTTAAAGAATGTATGAGTCATTGTTTAAGGGGTACTATAGAAGGTGATATTTTTGTAACTACCATATTATCTTTAATAAACACTCCCGGGCGTGATTTTTTAAAGAATCTTCTTCTATTTTGGTACACACGTGATTGGTCAATGCATAATGGAACCAATGCAGAAAGCTCCTATAGGAGAGTTCTGCATTGCTTAGAGTCTGCATTGAGCTATCACTTGTATTTTGAAAAAAAATCAATATTACTTGAATTATTATTATATCGGGTTATATTGAAGCAGGGGTGTTCAGTAGTGAGAATACGGTACATACAAAATGTGTATTGCAAAAAAGAAAACAACCACAAACCAAGGGTGGTTTGTTGGTGGAAAACTATTCTAACTCCTTCACTTTAGTTTTGCACCAAGCCCTCGAAACACTCATGGGGTATAGCATGTCTACGTTCCGATTTATTTAAATGTTGAGTATGAAATATGAACACCCTGCATTTTATTTTATCTAGTTCGGTAACACTTTTACGATGCTCAATAAAAAACAATAAATGTTTAACCCTTCACCTGATAGAAACACCTTTTGGTGCATATGCAAACGGAAAAGACCCAGATCCAGATCAGACGGCTCCTGTAGGAACTGTCTGAGATAGGGTCTGTTATGTTTGCTCGTAAACTTTAAAAAATCCAATTCGACCGTTTCTGCAAGTGGTCAAAAATGTTTTTGTTTATATTGGCATAAAAATTCAGCTGATTATTAAGTCGTCTGTTTCGAAGAAATCACGAGCTCTTGTCGCAACTCCGGCGTCCGCGTCGTTGTCGTCCGAAATCTTAACATTGACCATAACTTCTTCAATTTTTCATTTACAACCTTCATCTTTGGTATTCATGTTCATCTTGACAATGACGATAGACGCGCGTTGGCACCCGCTTGCGGTGCTCTTGTTTTTGATAAACTAATTATTTATTATATGAATAATTAATTAGGGAAAATGTATTTTTATTTACCTTATTAGTTTAGTAAAGGCCTTTTTTCCACTTCAGGACGATATTACTTTGGTGGAAAGAAGGACCCGAAGCGATGGAAAGCTAACTTCAGATGTGCACTCAACAGTTTGAAAACTATCGAGGAAGTGCGCGACAAGTCCCAGGTGAAAGGCAGCAATGCTTGCAGAATATACAGGATGGTAGATATGGCCAAGAAAGAACCAAAACTCTTGAAAGAAGTCCGACAAGCAAACAAGACCAGTGGAAAGCAGATGTTGTCAAAAGGTAGGCTGCTTAGACGCACCGTACAGTAGAGCCTGTCTTATTCCATGTCCGTACATTGACGCCTTTTGACGAAAAATTAGATCATACTAAGTGCAATAATATTCGCGGAGATACACGTGTATCTTTATACGGCTAAGGTTTTCTTACTGGAATTATATTTATATGAATGCTATTGTCTTTGCAGGTGCCGGGCATAAGCCAGTTTTCAAATATGAAGGATCAACTCACGATGAAGAGATGACGAGCGATAGTGATTCCACAGTACGATATATTCTATTCCCACTTAACCCATACCCCAGCTGTGAAACAAATACCTGCCTAAACTTGCATATGATGCACATAGATTGTTTTTGACTACTTCGGGTTCAAACAAGCTTCTGAGAAACTTAAGACCGAATAGATTGGGTCCTGATGAGACGCCGAGTTACTCGGCGTCGGATCTGGATACACTTGGTGTTTGCAAATGCTAGTCGGGTCGCGATCAGCGGGATAAGACCCATTCACGATATTTTATACAACAACCCGCTGCCAGAAATGTGGTGATCTATCTTAACCCATTCCCTCATATTGATGACTTTTGACGACTCTGTAAAAGTCACTTTGTGAAACTATAGGAGCAAATGCTCTATTTATCACAATGGTTTCAAGTTACAAAATTCTAAAAGTTTCCTATTATCTAGTTAATGCTCCTTTTCGGTAGATTTATTTCAAATAGGTTGTATCTAAAAATAGCCTATGAGGTAATGGGTTAATCTCATACTTTAGGTTTATTCATTAGAATTACATTGAAGATTCGATTATACTAAGAGACGATTCGATTCTACCAACAAAAAAGGGATTTAGCGACTAAATATAGAAACTCGCATTTAGCGACTAAATATAAAAAATCTCGTAACTAAATGTCTTAAATACGTCTTTCAGCTAGATGCTTGACTAGTATTGACAATGACGGCAAATACGACTGAAATCTAAATTCGAGAAGAATGGCCCAGGGGTTTTACAAATAATCTTGCGACTGAAATTGTTCCGCAGTAAAAGTCCTCTAAACCGGAATTCCAGTAGATAATAATTTAGTTACTTTTAGACAGGTTGCTGCTTAATGCAGGGTGAAAGTCATGCAGAAAACTCCTTGATGAGCTTTCTGCATGACTTTCACCCTGCATTGAGCTGCCACCTGTCTCTAAGACCGATATTTAATGTCCGGTTTAGAGGGGGTTTGCTGCACTTTTTTTTTAATCCGTACTCACGGTAAGCTTGATCTGTTTGAATTTTGGATTAGACAATTCAGTTGAAAGAGCTAAAATAGATAGAGAATTAAGTAAACAGAGTGCCAAAGCTACGGATGGGATTTATCACATTTGCAAACATGTTTGTTCAGATTGTCCAAATACATCCACTTATTTGACATCCAGATTATATTTCTGTTACAAAGCTCCATTTCTGAGAAATTAGGCAATATCGGGATAGCCTCCTAACCCCGGAATGACTCTGAATATCTTTGACAATGCCTCTATTGGTAACATTCGTTCCGTTGGTGCTATTCAGGGACATTGTCCTTCTGATCCAGATCATTGAGCTGTTTCAATTCGGTCAATAGCTTCTCAAAAACATTTAACCCATTACCTCATTAGCTATTTTTAGAATCAACCTCTTTGAATAAATCTATCGAAAAGGGGCAGTTATTAGAGAAAGGGATTTTTTTTAGAATTGTGTAGTTTTGAAACCATTGTGATAGAGCATTTGCTCCAATGGAGCAAATGCTCTATTTATCACAATGATTTCAGAAAGTGACTTTTACAGAGGCGTCATGAAGGAATGGGTTAAGGAATAAGAAGATAACACGATAGTTTCCTTATTGTACTGAATGATTTAACAAAATTTGGATTGTAGACGACAATTAGAAATTTGGCGCCGACTGGGTTAAACACCTCTAAACCGCAATTATATATATATATTTAAAGCTGCTTTGGGAGCTTTCTTGTGACTTTCAACATGCTTTAAGCTGCCACGTGTCTGACACACCGGTACTGGTACCAGTGTTAACGTCTAGCTTGCAGGTTTTTATATTGTATTTTTAGAATGAAGAGATCGAGCAAATATGTGGCAACAGACCACATGAGCCCGTGGACAACCAAATCACCGACATAAAGAAGGAAAGAAACAGTTGCCTGCCAAACTTTGACAAAATCTCACCGGGTATCGACAAAATTGGTGAGTTTGTTTCGCGAGCTGTCCATCACAATTTCATAACATTTGCAGATATAGTAAAACCCCTCTAAACCGGAATTCTAGTAGAGAGGAATTTAAATACACTTTTAGGCAGATGACTGCTTAATGCAGGGTGAAAGTCATGCAGAAAGCTCCTCTAGCCACCTGCCTAAAATTATCTTAACCCTTTCCCGCACATTGACTACTTTGTAGAAGTCACTTTATTAAACCATTGTGATAAATAGAGCATTTGCTCCTATAGGAGCAAATGCTCTATTTATCACAATGGTTTCAAACTACAAAATTCTAAAATTTTCCTTTTCTCTAGTTAATGATCCTTTTCGGGTAGATTCATTCAAAGAGGTTGTATCTAAAAATAGCCTATACGGTAAAGTGTTAAATCTTCTTTTCTAACATTTCAGTTTATGTATACATCTGCTAATCACTGGATCCAGATGAGATGCCAAGAAATTCGGTGTCTCATCAGGATCCAACCCGTATGACACTCGGTCTACAGTTTATCAACATCATGAACGAGGCAGAAGGCAAACAACGGATCAGAATTTAGCAAACATGAACACCTTACTCCATAAATAAACCTTTCTGTGCTTTGCAACCAGAGTAGACCCAGATCAGATGGCTCCTATAGGAACGGTCTGATCTGGATCTGCTCTGTTTGCTAATGGTGTCATCTAGATATAATTCTACACATTCTGTCAGGGTCAAACTATCATTTGTCCACGTGCCATTATATAAATTAATCTAATATATTCATGATGTCATTATTTCTTGCTAAAAAAATATATTCATGGAGTAAATAGTTGATGTTTACAGCGGGATTATAATCTGTAGTCTGATATCGATATTGAAAATAATTCCAAACGAACCTTTGATATAGATAGTGAAAATCCCTTCCAACAAACCTTTGCCTGTCCAGTATGGTTATAGATTATCATAGAATTATATATTATTAACATGTTTATACTGTTATAAAAGCTAATTCTATATATTCTTCATAGCGAAGAAGATACCGTACATATGCTTCACTGCAAGGCAACTATTCTGATTTTCTTGTCAAATGTTTCGACCCTTCCCGAATCCCCTGTTTATTCCAAATTTCAATACCTACGGAATATTCATGGACAAAACAGTAGTAATGAAATGTGGAAGGTTGAACATTGTAGCTATTTTAGAAAGTAAAGAAACAGAACTATCAAAGTATGTTAGCAAACAGAGTAGACCCAGATCAGACGGCTCCTTTATGGGTCTACTGTGTTTGTAAATGCGTGAAAAGGCGTTTATATGTGAAGGAAAGGGGTTAACTGAACAATACGTTTTACAGGCCTTGTCCCTAGCTTTAACAATGCTTGTAGAAGCGGAAACCAATCAAGCGTGTTTGAGAATACATGTACATTAAAAATTGTTCTAACGATCTACTAATTGAAGAAAAGCGGGCGGTTGCTTAATGCAGGGCAAGGTTAAATCAGAAAGCTCTAGGACTATGGAGCTTTTTGCATTATATACCTGTACATGTATGTATTTATTAAGCTGCAACTTTGGAGTGGTGTCCTGTCAAGGTTTACTTACAGGTCAAACATCAAACTGGCGATTATTTCTTTTGGCATGGTGTTCCACAAACACAGTATCCCACCTATTGCATATTCTGTTTACGAACATCATGACCAGTATAAAAAGGAACTCCGTAATGAATTGCGTATTCATGTAAACTAATATGTATAAAATGTACACGTAGCAGATTTCTTGGTTTGTACACTTTAAACGACGAGTTAGTGGGAAGTAAAGAACGTTTTAGGGAAAGGAAAGTAATTAAACCTCGTAATAAACATCCGCGTCATTATTGCTTACACATAAATATTCACTGTGTTGCCCGTTACTGATAGAGAAGCCTTTGAAAACAGAGTAGATCCCGATCAGACTGTACGACGGTCAAATATGTTGCGTTTATATTGTTAAACAAGATCTAATTAATCTGTCAAACCCCGCTAATGCGACCACCTAAAAGAGGTATAATTATGGATGCTAGATGAAGGTGGTAGCTTAATGTAGGACAAAAGTAATGCAGAAAGCTC
This sequence comes from Azorinus chamasolen, assembly GCA_963576725.1. Classification (NCBI taxonomy): domain Eukaryota; kingdom Metazoa; phylum Mollusca; class Bivalvia; order Cardiida; family Solecurtidae; genus Azorinus; species Azorinus chamasolen. The sequence continues at coordinate 96,897,233 of OY755236.1, read as the reverse complement.
CCAGAGAAGCTTTCTGTATTACTTTTGTCCTGCATTAAGCAACCGCCTGCTTATAAAGACACCATGTTAATTCATTAAGTGGTCGCAATAGAGGGGTTCTACTGTATTTATAAAATCAACTTGTTTCTAACATGAATATTCAGTGGCTAATTGGGTTACAGGTATAGACACATGCGAATATTGAATATATAGCAATGGACAATTATGAGAATATTGAACGGTAGTAGACAATCATTAGAATATTTGAACGGTAATGGACAGTTATAATGATGTGATAAAATTGTCATTAAGCACCTCCCCCACCCTCTGTATGATTCACGATTATTAGTTTCAGTATTTCAGTTTTACTCAGGCACATAACTTAGTATCAATGATATTTTTGTTAATCTCATAAGTGTACACTCACCGTATATTTAGCAAATGCCCTAAAGACTGAAACAAAATCAACAGAAAATGTGTCAAAATACTTACTGAAAATGGCCGTGTACACTCGGTTCACAGACGTGTATCTCTACTTTCGGTTTCATCTGAAAGGGCCCAGTAGTTCCAGGAAGAAAATTACGTAGTTCGTGGAATGGCTTCCTTGACTTCAGATTGGAAATGGACCATGAATATTAACTCTTACCTTCATATAAAACACCTTTTCGCGCATTTGCAATCAGAGTAGACCCAGATCATACGGTTCCTATAGGAGCCGTCAGATCATGGTCTGCTCTGTTTGCATTTGACATTATATAGATCTGTTTCGTCAAAGCAAAATAAATCTTTGAAAAGTTTAAGTATAAAACTTCAGCTAATAAATATTTATGATGTCATAATTTCTTACATGAATATTTAACAGGTAAAGGATTAATTTTTGCTAGATATTTATAGTGTCATTGTGAAAAACAATGACTATGGCCAGTTTTGACCATGACAGAATCATTATTATTTCTGATGATAAAGAAACAAACCAGGCATTTGTCTGTCTAAGAGTTGTCTAATCTGGGTCTACTTTATCTGCAAATGGCTGTCAAAAGGATTAACCCTTTACTTCCACGAAGACGGGTGTGTTATTTCATATGCAAACGGTGTGAATCTAGATGCTCAAGACGTCGAATATCGGCGTGTCTTCAGGAACAAAACTAGTAGGCACTCTGTTTATCTTTCTATAAAGGAATTGAAGAAACGCCCACTCTAAAACTTGAAGCTTACGAAATTATTTCCAGCAGACGACAATGCTGGAACCGAAAGGGTTAATACCGAACTGGCTAATTATATCTTCTCCACACTATAATCTTTTCCAAAGTAATAAATGGCTATATTGATAAAGATTTGACTTGTCAATAGTGTTACTTCTAGTCGTAAAATAAGTAATTTGCACGTGCGTGTCCAAATTATCATGAATCTGTTCGTATACTTGTCTGGGTCTAGTTTGTCTGCAAACGTGTTAAAATGCGTTTATATGAAGGAAAAGGATTAATTGATCAAAATATTTCTCTCAGAATTGTATATGAACAAATCATTTTTTAAGCTCGGACAGAAGCTGGTTAATCATGTCTGCATTGTGTATGATACCAAAAGCAAACACCTAACAGACCCTGATCAGACGGCTACTATAGGAGCAGTCTGCGTCTACCTTCTTTACAAAGGCGTTTATGCGACATAAAGGGTTACGTATTATTTTCTGCCGTTGTATGTCTTCATGTGTTGTTGACCTTGATGTGGTGAATTGATTCCACGATGGACATTCTATACTGTTTGATTTTGTCTCCACAATGTGGGAGGCATATAACCTTGCTCTTGTCCGTCCGTCCGTTCACGAGTACGTACGTCCCACAAATCCTGTTGCGCCAAACTCCTCATACACCGATGGAAGGATTTACTCCAGACTGTCACAGATAAATAACACTGATCAGTGTGACAGTCTGAAGTAATAGGAAGATGTTTCTTTTTTTTTATATTACAATGCCCCGATTATGCATGTTTATGACAGATACGGGTAGTTTTGACAATGTTTTCATTAAATCTGGCGTTAAGGGTCATGCAGTAGAACCTGTTCTAAGCGTCCATTCATTAACAAAACAGGTGGTTGCTTAGTGCTGGGGGAAAGTACAAAAGTAATGCAAAACGCTCTTGTAGGAGCTTTCTGCACAATTTTGCTCTTCATAAACTACCACCTGCCTTACAGACCCATGATTAGGCCTCTTTTTATGGCTGCTTAAGACAGGTACTACTAGCAAATGTCAAGCTGACACTTATTGTTAGCCTATCATGTGTTGGGCATAGCGTTTTATGATCATCATGTTTTTCATGTACTTTGTTTTGAACGTTATATTGTAATCCTCCATGGTGCTTAAAAGGCGTAACATTTGCTCACTTGGTTTGCATTATTCCAGAATTTGGCAGGATGCACTGCCGTCCGAACCATTCCTGTGGGTTTACGGTGAATTTGGGAACCAGTCCATCAGACATCGTGCCCAACTCGCCTGTGAGCAACGTAAAAATATCCCTTCCTGAGAATTTCATGCGACAAATCTCCGGTTCAGATACCCCGGGCAATGTCATCCCTGATTTCAACAGAACTAATCACGCCCCTGTCGTATTCCCCGAATCCCCGGAAGGTACATTCTTTTCTCTATCGCAGTTACACATAACTATATCAGTATTCTTTTTAACTCTCTCACTGCCGAGTTATTGTGCGTCTCATCTGGAACCAAACTGTGCGTCTCATCTGGAACCAAACTGTGCGTCTCATCTGGAACCAAACTGTGCGTCTCATCTGGAACCAAACTGTGCGTCTCATCTGGAACCAAAATGTTTGTGTAGGACATTGGCAGCGAAAGAGTGAAAGTCTTAATAACGACATTGGAAGTTGCAACTCGTTACAAAGACTTTCGTCACAAGTCGCTACGAGTTTTGTATCTCGGTACAAACTAACTAGTAGAACTATCACAACTTGTGGGTGGGTGCGTGCATGCGTGCGTGTTTTACCCAAAATGTGCTGATTCAGCCGTGTTTTGATAACAGTCAGGAATAGTTAAAATGATCTGGGTCTACACTATTTGCTAAAGTCTGACAGGCCTAAGATATTCAAGTAAACTGTATAATCCATAACATCCATTGGAACTTTGTAATACACTTTCATAGTGCAAATATAATGTAGGCCTAACTGTAATTCTTTTGTAAATTTTAGCCTCAGATGCCTCACCACAGAGTGCCGGTCAAGAGGAAGAGATGGTGGAAATCGTAAGTCACATTTACCACTTTACTTAAAATAAAAAGGGCAACTTAGTGAATAAGCATGAGGTCTTAACCCTTTACTGTGATTATTCATGCAAGAAATAATGTCAACATGAATATCAATAAGTGTGTGTGTGTGTGTGTGGGGGGGGGGGGGGCATATCTTGTTTATGTAAGTAACTGTCCGATTCCAACGAAACTTGACATGAACATTGCTGGCTATGTGCAGATACGTATCCCCGTATAGTCATAGTATCTGAATAGTGGGCTCTGATTGGTTGAAATTTAGATATTGTTCGATTAAAGTTAGATTATAAAGATATTGTTTGAAAATTTGCTGAAAATTCGCGTGTCGGATATTTATGTAAAATGGTTTGCTCGGATTTTCCCAATTTAGATTTTGTTTGACTAAATTTAGATATTGCTTAATTTTGACTGAACATTGGTATGTCAGGATAGTTCAGTACTCCAAATTGGTTGGTAGGTGTTTCGAGAGTATTACTTGCCATGTTTAACAAAAGGAAAGTGTTGAAATATTGTACGATTTTGCTGAAAATTGGTATGTAGCGGTATTTGGGTACCCCAAACTTAATCGTTAGTTTTAAGAAGAGTTGGTTGCCATGGTAATGTGGTGTCTCTGATTGGTCGTACATAGGAATGTTTTTGTACTCAGAATTGATTGGTATGTGTTTCAAAAGTATTGGTCGCCATGGGGACCAAATGGTGGGCTCTGATTGGTCGAAATTTAAATATTGTTCAATTTTGCTAAAAATTGGTATGAAGGGGTATTTGGGTAAATTAAACTCAATGGTAGGTGTTTAGAAAACTTTGTTGTCATTTCGGAGTATCCTGGTGGCCTATGATTGGTTGAAATTTAAATATTGTATGATTTTGCAAAAATATCGTATGTTGGAATATTTCAATAATTATAAATGATTGGTAGGTATTTTGAAAGTATTAGTTGCCATGGTAACAGAATGATGCGCTCTGATTGGTCAAAACTTAAATATTTCTCGTTTTATTGAAAATTGGTATGTAGGGATATATCTGTACTCAGAATTGATTGGCAGAGGTTTTGAAAGTATCGGTTGCCATGGTAAATTGATTTGGGTTTGTTAAAAAAAATTATGTCAGGATATTTGTTTGGGTACCCTGAAATGATTGGTAGTGTTACAGTAGTATTAGCTGCCATGGTTAACAAATGGTTGATTCTTTCTTATTTGTTGAAATTTAGACAAATGTATCAAAAGTTAGATATATGTATTGTTAGATTTTTGTTTAAAATTGATATGCTGGGATATTTAGATATTCCATATTCATTTGTAGGTGTTTCAAAAGTATTGGTTGCCATGATAACCTAATGGTGACCGTTGTGATTGGTTAAAATTTAGATATTGTTTGATTGTGCTGAAATAAGTATGTATAGGTGTATTTTGGTGCCCCAGACGCAATCCTGTTTCAAAAGAGTTGGTTGCCACAATAATAGAGTGGTGGCCTCTGGTTGGATATAAGCTATTTGTTTGTTTTGCTAAAAATTGGTAAGTATGGATAGATGAGTATCTCAATCTTAATGGCAAGTATTTGTTGCCATGGTAATCATTGATGGCCTTTGATTGGTCAAAATTCAGATTTTTCTCATCTCTTGTTTTCTGTTTAGTTCTGAGGACATTCTGTTACAATAAGACCTTGTTTGTAATGACATTAAAAACGACAAAAACTGTAAAATCAGTAAAGCAAGGTAAACCCCGCTAATGCGACCACTTAATGAATAAACATGGGTGCCTTTATAAGCAGGTGGTTGCTAAATGCAGGATGAAAGCAATGCAAAAAGCTCCTCTTGGAGCTTTCTGCATTACTTTTGTCCTGCATTAAGCTACCACCTGCATCTAGCACCCAGAATTATACATATTTTAGGTGGTCGCATTAAAGGAACGTTACTGTATTGGTTCTGACATCGCTCTTTATCTGCCACAGAGAGCTTTCTGATCTTGTCTACTCTATTTGCACAGGCATTAAAAGGAGTTTATATGAGACAAAGTGTTAAATACAATAGATCATGATCAGAAGCAGTATTTACTGAGACAATCTGGACTACTGTAGATCTACACTGTTTGTGAAATTGAAGTCCATGTTTTTTCTTACACATCTGATATTTTCCAGAATTTCTTTGAAGTGTCAGAGGAAGTGACAATATCATCAACAGACCTTGAAGATTCCAGATGCATGCTGAATAATCACAACGAATGGCAGCCAACAGATGAGCAATATCAGACAGTGTCCAAACTGGTCGAAATTATGGCATCTTCCGGTGAGATGCAGCAGCAAACCCTGGCCACATGTGACTGGCCACATGGATACTCTCCTTTAACACCACCTTAAACTATCCTTTTCCTGAACATGGCCAATCTCATGGACTTTACTGATATCACCCTATTACCAATGGCATAATTAACATGTGAATTAACTCTTTCGCTGCCAATGTCGCATCTGTGATTACATATGCAAACAGTTTGGATTCAAATTAGATGCCAAGTAACTTGCCGTCTAATCAGGATCAAACTTTTTGTTACTCTGGAAATGGTTTTTAACCCTTTCCTCCATAGGCTATTTTTAGACCCAACCTCTTTGAATGAATCTACCCAAAAGGAGCATTTACAAGAGAAAAGAATTTTTTTAGAATTCTGTAGTTTTAAACCATTGTGATAAATAGAGCATTTGCTCCCATAGGAGCAAATGCTCTATTTATCACAATGGTTTCAAGAAGTGGTTATTACAGAGGCGTAGAAAGACGTATTTATGGAGGAAAGGGTTAAAAGAAATGGTGAGAAATTTAAACAAACAACAAATTTTGAAGATGACAATTCTTGGCAGGCAATTGCAAAGATTTAAACATTTTACATGAATACATTCTTTATTCCCAAAAATGTATGTTTAGGATCGTTATTCCCAAAAAATGTATGTTATTCTAAAGAGTTGTATCAACATAGTGTTTGGTGAATTTTAATATATCATATGAAATAAAGTTGAACTTCGATATCTCAACTTTGAATAACTTGACCTTCGGGGTAACTCGAAGTAAAGGTTTGGTCCTTTCAAATTTTACAATACAGACAGTAGCGTAGCTGAATCCAAATATAGTGTACGCAACGTGATTATTCGAGCCCCTTCCCCCAAGAAAATTTAGCATTGTTTGCTTTTGAAACTCTGTACAGAGTCACCTTTTGAAACCATTGTGATAAATAGAGCATTTGCTCCTGTAGGAGCAAATGCTCTATTTATCACAATGGTTTCAAACGGTGACTTTTACAGAGGCGCCAAAATAGTGTCAATTGAAGGGTTTCGGTTAAAGCTTGCATGATAAAGTCTACCCTCTTAGCCTTCGATTTTTGTTCCATTTTTGGCCATAATCATGTTTGCACTTTTCAGATTGATGTTACGCACGTGCGTAAGTGCGTATCGCTAGCTACGCACCTGACAGAATTATTCTAAAATGCATACCAAGAAACACATGTGACAGCTTTATACAGGTTCTGTTATCGCGATGTAATTCGTATGATCCCTTGAAGTTTGAGATATTAAAATTCAACTGTATGTGTATGCCCCTCTATGTATGAGTGTTACAGTACAGAACAACAATGCGGGCAATTTTACAATAGCGGAAACTCCATGCTTGCCCAGTAATGAAAAATCATGTAAATACCCTTCATTTGTAAAAAGATTGGTCAGTGTCTACTATGTTCCTTCACTAGCAGTTTGTTGTAGGTCTGCACAATTTGCCCAATTTTATTTCTGCTGGAATACTTATCAGAAATTAAGGTGCAAGCAACTTTGAGGCTTTCAAACAAATAGACCAAGACAAAGCTGATACATTTACACAAGTTATGGTCAAGGTCTACACTGTCTAACTCCTGTTAATATCTGCATAATTATCTAACTTGATACAGAGCTCCAGATAAGATAAACAAATTAATACATTTTCAAGAATAACTCCTTTATTCTCCACCAAACGCTATACTATGACCACTCTTTAGAATCGTCTTGAAGAGACAATTCTAAAGAGTGGTCACAGTATAGGGTTTGGTGGAGAAATGCTGATTTTAGTACTTGGGTATGCACCCTTATCTGTAGCTCTGTGGTCACAGTATAGGGTTTGGTGGAGAAATGCTGATTTTAGTTCTTGGGTATGCACCCTTATCTCTAGCTCTGTTGATAGACAGTTTGACCCTGGTCAGACATCATAGCCCATATTTATTTTTTTCAATACTGTATTAACCATAAATATTAGCTAACCCAATCTTCTCTCTCCACCTGTTGAAAAGCTGAATAAGTCATTTCAGCAGTACTTTGATAATTTTATATGAAACTAAGGGAGTGACTAGTTGTGTTGACAATGATCAAAAGTGCACCTTCTGGCGTAATTTGATTTGGGTCTACACAGTTGAGTTTAGTGTGACGAATTATTAACCCTTTACTCCATATTTAAGTATATGCACACCATTTTATGCCTTTGCAAATAGAGTAGACCCATATCAGATGGCTCCCATAGGAACCGTCTGATCGGGGTCTGCTCTGTTCACTTTATAATACAGATATGATTCTACATTTTCCACTATGGCCAAAGTTTCTTATGTACCTTTATAAAACTCATCTAATTAATATTCATGGTGTCGTAATTTCTTACATGAATATTCATGGAGTAAAGGGTTTAGGGTTATCACAGTAATCCTGAAGCTAGAAATTCTTGATGCATATATAACTTATACATACATTTTGATACTAGTCGATATTTTTCGAATTCTTCGCCATATAAAGGTGAGAATTTCTCGGATCTCAAACAAAAGAGATTAAGCATCTAATGTTTATGTTGATCTGAATTTCTTTGTAACAGTACATATTGTTATTGTTGTCTTTGATTTTATTAATATTTATGTTCATCTTTTGTTGAAACAGAATCTTTACATATGAATGCCAGCACTTGTCTGTAACCACAGAAATCAATGTTTTAACCCTTTCCCTGTTCTATGTTTATTCCAAATTTCAGTACCTACTGCATATTCATGGACAAAACAGGTTCATAAAACAGGACAATACATACCTAATTCACAGTGTTTACAGTTATTGGATGTTATCAAACATTCTTCAAAGATCAAAGGATTTTGTAAATCATTACCTCTCTCTGCACTACAGTACTTTAGGTTAAGTTTTATGATAGTGTAATTTAACCCGTTTAGTGGAGGGGAAACAAGTCATTAACCCTTTCCTCCATAAATACACATTTCTACGCCTCTGTAAATGTCACTGAATGAAACCATTGTGATAAATAGAGCATTTGCTCCTATAGGAGCAAATGCTCTATTTATCACAATGGTTTGAAACTACGAAATTCGAAAATTTTACTTTTCTCTAGTAAATGCTCCTTTTGGGTAGATTCATTCAAAGAGGGTCTAAAAATAGTATATGGAGGAAAGGGTTAATGTCCTTCACAGTGTAAATATTTACAGTAATCGTGAATTTTGGAATTGCCCATTTGACAATATAGCATTGAAAGGGTTAACCCTTTACTCCATAATTACCTGGTATGCCTCTCTAAACAAGAGTAAATGGCTCCTGTATGAGCAGGATCTGCTCTGTTTGCTTATGATATACAGCAAAACCTCTCTGTAATGACCACTAAATTGTGTTAATTAGTTGGTATTTAGAGCAGGTGGCTGCTTAAAGCAAGGTGAAAGTAAAACAAAACGCTCCTATAGGAGCATTCTGTTTTACTTTCATCTTGCTTTAAGCAGCCACCTGCCTTTAACACCAAATATGTGATGTAATTTAGTGGTCGTTATAGAGAGGTTTACTGTAATATACATGTATGATTCTACAGTTTCTGCCATGGCCAAAACTTTCTGTGTCCATGTGCTATCATAACAATCTTAATTAATATTCATGTTGTTATTTCTTATATGAATATTTCTAATATAATATTCATGTTGTTATTTCTAATATGAATATTCATGGAATAAAGGGTTAACATGCAATAAAACCATTCTGTAAATACAATGTACTTACCTTGCATATACTCATTACATGTATTACCCTGTACCCTAAGAAGAGGTGACTGAAGTTGATAGTTGATTTAACACTTTCCCTGTTCTATTTTTATTCCAAATTCAATACCTACTGAATATTTATCGCCAAACAGTTAAAATGAAATATGGAAGGTGCAACATTGTAGTCATTTTAGAAAGTAAAGAAACCGGTCTATCAAATTCCATAAGCAAACAGAGCAGACCATGATCAGACAGCTCCTCTAGCAGCCATCTGATCTGGGTCTACTCTGCTTGCAAATGTGTGAAAATGTGTTTATATGAAGGAAAGGGTTAACTATATTCCATTAGCCTTTTACCTGATGAATATTCATGTAAGGAAAAATGACCAAGAAAATTAATTTCCTGGTAGATAAACTTGTGCGTTTTCATGTCTTTACAGAGAAGACCCAGATAAGACAGACCTATGTTCAATAAATGAATGAATGCTTAGGACAGGTTCTACTGTAGACCCAGATCAGACGGCTCCTGTGAGTTCGTTCTCAAGCTCATGATTGGTCAGATTTGAGTTCTCAAGCTTTTGATTGGTCAGATTTGAGCCTAAGGCTCAAATCTGACCAATCAAAAACTTGAGAACGAACTCAGACTCAACTAAAAGCTTTATGGGCATGGACCCTGGATCTGCTCAGCATTCTTATATGATACAGACATGATCACTTATGGTTGCCATGGCAATAGATGTCCTTGAATATATGTAATACAAACTTGCATGACTATTCATGTGAAGGGATAAATGTCACTGTATTTTAGCACAATAGCATTCTTTCATATCTCATCTCCATTCATTCTATATGTGAGCATCCTTCACAATCAGTGTATCTAGTTGTTATGTATGAACTGATTTAATCCATTCACACACTTTGTAAATAAACTCATTGTTATCAACGGATATCCGTGTGCATTTTTTTTTTCTACACTCCATTGTTTAGCTCTGCATGAAGTAACTCAATTGTCGTCTGCAAACTTTAGCTCTGCATGAAGTAACTCAATTGTCGTCTGCAAACTTTTCAAAATAACTTATTTTCTTTCTGATTTTTTGCAGAAGTTGTGCTTGAATGACAAACAGTTTAAATTTCAAAGATCAGGCCCCATGTTTTGTGAGGCCTGATCTGGATACAAAATATTTGCAAAAGGTTATAATTATATGGCAGGGGAATCCCCCACTCATATGCAGAGTAAGACAATGACAACTTCCTGCAACAAGCTTATTGTCACTGTGGCATGCAAGACCCATCCCCTGCGGTCTGCCATTAGTATTTTTGGAGCAACCGACACCTTGATTGTAACACTGACTTAGTCATATCTACCTTATTGTTTGGACACAAATATCATTTAAGTGTGTATTTTACAGTATATCCCTTAACTTGACATTGTATACTGAGGTTATCATTTGGACTGCAAAATATTATCAATTATGTTTGTTTTTCCTAACAGTGACCTTTGGACCTTAAACACAATCCCACACTTGATCATCTAATAACCTAACAGTATTAAGTTATATTCATACCTGGCAACCCTAACACAGGTTATCACCTGGAAACCAAATTATAAATATAATAAATAACGTTTTTAGTAACAGTGACCTTCATAGTTGACCTTTTGACCCCACACACCAGACCTCCTCATAACCTACCACTTCATTCATACCTGGCACCTCTAACTGACGTTATAATCTGGAAACCAAAATATTGTGAAAAATATCTATTTAAGAAATGAATGACGTGCTTCCGGTGTTCATGAGGTTATGCAACGCATAGATTTACGAGCAAAGTTAGTGAAGCCCTAAGGGCTTCACGTGAATCTTTGCTCGTAAAGCTATGCGTTGCATAACCTAATGAATACCGGGAGCACGTCATTTATTTCTTATATTTATATTCCATTGTATTTCTTATATTTCAACTCAAACCGGTATTGAAATGAACGTTCATGGGAAAATGCAACTTTCTGTTTAGAATAAGGTTATGTAAGGACGTTGCAGAGCGAATGTAAATATTTTTTTATAACAGTGACCTTCATACTTGACCTTTTCACTTCAAATGAAATTCAAAACTAGGGTAACATTGTATGAGGTTTTAATGAAATCTATCTCCCTTAACAAGTTATCGTCTGAAAACCATCCACACATAGTCTATTTTTAGTAAAAGTGACCTTCATAACTGACCTTTTGACACCAAGGGCAATCAAACACTAGACCTTCTCTTATAATCTAACATAGTACCAAGTTTCATTCATACCTGGCACCCCTAACTGAAGTTAAAATCTGGAAACCAAATATTGTAATATATATCCATTTTTAGCTTGTCTGTTTCGAAGAAATCACAAGCTGTTGTCGTAACTCCGGCTTCGTCATTGTCATCATCGTCCGAAATCTTAACATTGACCATAACTTCTTCAATTTTTCTTTTACAACCTTCATTTTTTGGTATGCATGTTCACCTTGACAATGACGACAGATGAGTGTTTGCACGCGCTTGCGGTGCTCTTGTTAGTAAAAGTGACCCTTATAATTCACCTTTTCATCTCAAACGCCACCTCACACTAGAACTCCTCATAAGGTAACATTGTATGAAGTTTCAATGAAATCCATTATCCCTAACACAAGTTATCCAGACAGAGGACGACAAACACTAGAAACCCCTCCTAAAGAATGTATGCTTTAACCCTTTGTGTGCTGGAAATGATTTAACTTGTATATGCAAGCAGTGTGGACCCAGACAGTCTGTATCCTGATAATGTGCTGATTTACTATGTGTATGTTAATGTCTATCATGAACTTGCTGCCTTCATTCATAGAGATATGATATAGGTAGGTATTATTTGCACAGAAAACATAACACAATATAAAACAATTGTTCCTTTATCTATAAACAGTTCAGTAACAAAATCATCTTGTTCATTTAGCCCCTTTCTCCATACAGATGCCTTTGTCAACATAGTAGACCAAGATCAGACAGCTCCTGCTGAAGCCATACAATCGAGGTCTACTCTATTTGATAATGAAATAACAGATCTATTTCCAGTCATTATTTCTGACATATATTAACCCATTCCCTCATATTGACGACTTTTGACGACTCTGTAAAAGACACTTTGTGAAACCATTGTGATAAATAGAGCATTTGCTCCTATAGGAGCAAATGCTCTATTTATCACAATGGTTTCAAACTACAAAATTTTAAAATTTCCCTTTTCTCTAATTAATGCTCCTTTTCGGTAGATTTATTCAAAGAGGTTGTATCTAAATATAGCCTATGAGGTAATGGGTTAATGGGTTAAGTAGAAGTTTCATAAAATTAAAAGCCATTGTTCCTTCCTTATCATAAGTGACACAAATGAAAATGCTCTCTGCTGAAATATCTGACACCTTAACCCATTCCCTCATAGGCTGTTTTTAGATCAAACCTCTTTTAATAAATCTACCGAAAAAGGAGCATTTACTAGCAAATCTGAAAACTTTAGTATTGTGTAGTTATAACACAATTGTGATAAATGGAGCAATTGCTCCTATGGAGCAACTGCTCTATATAACACAATGATTTCAAAAAGTGACTTTTAGCGAGGAAGGAATGGGTTAATCTGTTACTCCATGAATACATGTATTTATGTAAGAAATAACACCCTGACTATTAATTAGGTTATTTGTAAAAATGGCAGATTGAAACAGGAATGTTTTTCCATTGCAGAAACTGCAGAATCATATCTACATTTGTTTCATTAGCAAACTGAGCAGACCCTGATCAGACAGCTCCTACAGGATTTGTCTGATTTGGGTGTACTCTGTTTACAAAGGCGCATTTCTGGAGTAAAGGATTAAAGTTTTAAATTTAAATCACAGGATGCTAAAACAGTTTTTATTTCGATTAACTGCTGAATTACTTAACCCTTTACTCCAAAATATGTCTTTCGAAACAGTGTTGATCCAGTTCAGACAACTCCTGTAGCAGTTGTCTAATCAGGGTGTTCTGCGTGCTTACAGAATATTAAAGATCTGATTCTAGTTTCTGCAATGGCAAAAACTCCCTCAATGTCGATTTTCTGTTTCAAAAACGTAATTAATAGTTACAATGTCATTTTTTCTTAAAATAACATTCATCGAGTAAAGAACAGAACAGAACATACTTTTATTCAAGGCTTGAACAATACAGTTCATCGTCACATCACAATTGACAAACATGCGAGTAGCAATTGTAATAATATATAAACTACTAAACTAGAAGAAAAAAAAATCTGAATCAAGCACGTCTGCACCAGCTGTCAATAATTTTCCTGTAGTATACTAAAGATAAAGCCTTTTTTAAGGCTGAATATCTAACCCATTTCATCATATTGACACCTACATGTATGTAAAAGTCACTTTTTGAAATCATTCTGATAAATGCAGCATTTGCTCCTATCTATCTTATCACAATGGTTTCAAAACTACACAATTCTAAAACTTTCCTTTTTTCTAGTAAATGCTCCTTTTCAGAAGATTTATTCAAAGAGGTTAGGTCGAAAAATAGCCTATTAGGGAACAGGTCGAGGTGGAATGACCTTTAATTCTTTACTCCATGAATATTCCTGTCAGTAAGTATGATACTATGAATATAACAACCAGTAGATGAAGTGGTAAAATAGCATAATAACAAAGGAAAATTTACCATGGCAGAAACTACAGGCTTCGACCTATATAATATCATACGCAAACAGAGCAGACCCTATCAGATGGCTCCTATAAGAGTCATCTAATCTGGGTCTACTCTGTTTGCAAAGGCATAGATATGAAGTAAAGGGTTAAACATATTCCAGTATAAAAGGATTTTTAAAGGCAACCAGCAGACCCTGTTCAGGGGGGCTCCTCTATGAACCCTCTGATCTGGGTCTTTATTGTTTGCATATGCTAGTACACCGTATTCCACATTCAAAGAGTTTTGAATTGGCTATTTGTTTATTAATACATTTGTCCAGAAATAGGAGACAGTGCAGATCCAGATAAAAGGACTCAAGGAACCATATAATCAGTCTGCACTATTTGCTGGTAGATACACCCAACAAATGGAAAGAAAACAAGATCATGTGCGGTGCCAGCGCTCGTCTGATTTGGTGCTTGACCACTGCATACACATCTCCTCAAAGAGATCTACCCACCTATGAAGTTTCATGTTGATCTACCCACCTATGAAGTTTCATGTTGATATCTCTTATACTTTTTGATTAATCAGCTAAATTAAAGTTTTTGCACGCTGTCGATGACGCCAACAACTACAACAATGCCTACGACCCAGTGATCATAATAGCTCCACTTTTTTCTTCGAAAACAGACGAGCTAAAATTCATTTAAAACATATATAGGCAAGTTCACCTTAACCCTTTACTCCAGAAATATGCCTTTCTATGCAAACAGAGTAGACAAAGAACAGACGACTCCTCTAGGAGCCAACTGATCAGGGTCTGCTCTGTTTGCTTAAGATATACTTTAGATATGATTCTGCAGTTTCTACCATGGCCAAAAATTCCTGTGTCCTTGTGATATTTATATCAATAAATCTAATTAATATTGATGATGTCATCATTTCTTATACAAATATTCATGGTGTAAAGGGTTAAGATGCACATGTAATACAAAGACCCCTTTTCAAATGAGATTACTCTCAAGTGATAATGGCATTTCAATAAATAAACTTCTCAAAGTTACTGGTCCACATTAATGAAATTTATTACATGCAATACACAAACCATCTATACAATGGCTGAAAGACATTAAAGTTCTCATTCACCAGGTAATTGTGATTTAGGTAGAAGGGGCTGTCCTGCACATATAGACATACACATAATTATGTGTTTACCATAACACCTCTTATTACTTAACCAATTACTGCATAAATATGTCTTCTAGGCCTTTGCAAACAGAGTAGACCCAGATCAGATGGCTCCAATAGGAGTTGTCTAATCAGGGACTGTTCTGTTTGTTTATGAAATAAAATAAATGTGTTTCTAGTTTCTGTCATTGCCAAACATTCCGGTGTCCATGTACTACTATCACAATTAATCTAATTAATGTTCAGGAACTTTCATGGAGTAATGGGTTAATACTGACATCAAGACATTTTATAATGGCAGCATAGGTGCAAAGGATTGTTGGTAGTGGTAGGAACTGTACAATCAGATCTATTATAATTTCCTAAGCAAACAGAGCATACCCTGATCATGCAGCTCCTCTAGGAGTCTGGGTCAACTCTGTTTGCAAAGGCGCGATAAAATTGTTTATAAGCGAAAGAGTGAAAAGCAGGTGCTGCTTTTTGGAGAACAAAAATATTAAATGCAGAATGCTCTCATTGCATCAGATTACCTCTTACTTCGACAAATTTAAGTTATACCTTTCCTTCATATAAACATGTTTTCACGCATTTACAAACAGTAGATCCTGATGAGACGGCTTCTATAGGAGCCATCTGATCAGGGTCTGCTTTGTTTGCTAATAGAATTTGAAAGACATGTTTCTTTACTTTCTAAAACGCCTACAATGTTCCACCTTCCATATTTCATTATAACAATTTTGTCTATGAATATTCAGAAGGTATTAAAATTTGAAATAAGTATAGAACAGGGAAAGGTTTATACTAATTTTGAAGTCAATGAAGGCAGGTTTACAGCAGAGCTAAACATTGCAAAGTCATTCATTACTACCTAGATATGTGTCAATGGTATTAGTATGTAAGGTACACCCACTTTTCCTTCAGTGTACCAATGGTGTGGCCAGAAACAAGGGCAATAACTCTAGTGTAAATGCGTGCACACCATTTCTATTTCCCAGCTGCAAAATTCACATATCGATCAACCATACTACAAAGTTTCACAAATCTAAGTCAAATTATTTTATATAAAATATCAACAACAATCCTTTCAAGATTTATTGATAACATGAGATAGTTGTAAAAGATGTATTCTGCAAATGGTACTTGGCCTGTAATTTTGAACTTTTGACCTTGAAGTGTAAACATGACTTTGACATGGCACTCAACAGTTGCATAGGTTAAGCATGAAAAGGTGTAAGATTAAAGTGGGCATAAAAGGCCTTATTTACACATGCATCGACAGGCAGACTGGGGAACACTATAATTACCTATTTTTTTCAATAGCAGATACACAAAAGTTTGCCAGGGAAATCTGTAAGATTCTCTCATTCTATCAACATGTTAAACCAAACTATAACAAGAGGGCCATGAGGCCCCGAAGCGCTCACCTGAGATACCCCAGGGACGGGGCCATCATTTGTACAACCTTGGCAGAGAACCACAAGGCAAAGCAGTATGCCATTAATTAAAGGTCTAAGCCTTATGGTTTCAGAGAAAAATGATATAGTTTTCCCATGAAAACTGATAAGCCAGGGCCAAGTTTCGCCCAGAGGTTATGGTCGTAAGTTGAACAATCTTGGCAGAGGACCACAAGTCAAAGCTACATGCCAAATATCAAAGGTCTAGGCCTTACAGTTTCAGAGAAGAAGATTTTTAAAGATTTTCCTATGAAAAACTGATAAGCCCTTGGGCGGGGCCATTTTTGGCCCGTGGTCATAATTTGAACAATCTTTGTAGAGGACCATTAGATCATGCTACATACCAACTATCAAAGGTCTAAGCCTTACAGTTTCAGAGAAGAAGAATGTTAAAGAGTTTCCTATGAAAAACTGATAAGCCCTTGGGCGGGGCCATTTTTGGCCCGGGGGTCATAATTTGAACAATCTTTGTAGAGGACAATAAGATCATGCTACATGCCAAATATCAAAGGTCTAGGCCTTACAGTTTCAGAGAAGAAGATTTTTAAAGATTTTCCTATGAAAAACTGATAAGCCCTTGGGCGGGGCCATTTTTGTCCCGGGGGTCATAATTTGAACAATCTTTGTAGAGGACCATTAGATCATGCTACGTGCCAAATATCAAAGGTCTAGGCCTTACAGTTACAGAGAAGAAGATTTTTAAAGATTTTCCTATGAAAAACTGATAAGCCCTTGGGCGGGGCCATTTTTGGCCCGGGGGGTCATAATTTGAACAATCTATGTAGAGGACCATTAGATCATGCTATGTGCCAAATATCAAAGATCTAGGCCTTACAGTTTCAGAAGAAGATTTTTAAAGATTTTCCTATGAAAAAATGATAAGCCATTGGGCGGGGCCATTTTTGTCCCGGGGGTCATAATTTGAACAATCTTTGTAGAGAACCATAAGATCATGCTACATGCCAAATATCAAAGATCTAGGCCTTACAGTTTCAGAGAAGAAGATTTTTAAAGATTTTCCTATGAAAAACTGATAAGCCCTTGGGCGGGGCCATTTTTGGCCCGGGGGTCATAATGTGAACAACATTTCGTTCCCCCTAGCCACTGATGCTTCTGACAAAATCTGGTTAAAATCGGGTCAGCAGTTTCAGAGATGTTTGAAAATGTGGACGGACACCGGACAAATAGCGGTCACAATAGCTCATCCTGAGCCTTCGGCTCAGGTGAGCTAAAAACAAACTTATAATAAACAGGTAACAAATGGAACGCTTTTGCATGCATAATCAAGTAGAATCAAGTGCAACTGTCACAAGGTGACATTAGATACAGTAAAACCCCGCTAATGCGACCACTTAATGAATAAACATATCTGTCTTTATAAGCAGGTGGTTGCATTAAGTTACCACCTGCCTCTACAACCCAGAATTACACCTCTTTTAGGTGGTCGCATTAGCGGAGTTATACAGTATAGTATGGTTATACAATAGAGTCATGCTAATGTCGACCACATAATTTATTAGTTTGCAAGAACAGGTGGTTGCTTAATGCAGAGCAAGGGTAATGCAGAAAACCCCTACAGGAGCTTTCTGCATGACTTTTTTCCTGTATTAAGCTACCACCTGCTTTAAAAATCCATAATTATACTTCTTTTGAGCTGTCGTATTAGCAAGACTTTACTGTACCAAGTAATTTATGTCATGAGGAATTAGTAATGAAATCTCACATTTGTAGACATTTTGGATCCAGATGAGATACATATACCAAAGATACAGATGTATCTCCTTCATTCAAACTGGTTCACAATCTACAAACTTTTTGAGAAGTTGATACTTTGACCAGTATGCTCTTTTTCCTCACAGCTTGAGTCCAGCTGAATTATCAACTTGGAACTATAACTTGGAACCTCCGACACTAAAATCTTTGCTTTTCTGCATCCCCCCCCCCCCCCCCCCCCTGTTGAATAGTGTATGGTCCAAGACTAAAGGGCTATGACTCCACATAACCATATCCATGTTCTAATAATGATTGACCATCCAACAAACTTTCATGACTCTAAATCAATTGCCTTAGAGGTAATGTATCACACAAGAATGTGTGACAGAGGTAAATCTTTCTCAACCCTTTACTTAATGAATATTCAAGAAAAGAAACAATGACATTCTGAAAATTAATTAGATGAATTTTTATACTGGCATAATTAGGAACACACATGTATTTGATCCTGATCAGACAGCTCCTAAAGGAATTTGCATAGGCATATATATAGAGTCAAGGGTTAGCCCTTTACTCCATAAATACGTCTTTGCAAACAGAGAAGACCCAGATCAGACGGCTCCTAGAGGAGCCGCCTGATCAGGGTCTGCTCTGTTTGCTTATGATATGCATGTATATGTAATGTAGATGTGATTCTACAGTTTCTGCCATGGCCAAAATTTCATGTCCATGTGTTGTTACAACAAATTATTGTAATAAATATTCATGACATCATTATTTCTTACATAAATATTTATGGAGGAAAGGGTTAAGAAGTTCAGAGGTGGGGGCATAAAACAAGGGTGTCAGACTGTCAAACAGTTTGGAAGCTTGTCAGATAGGGTTAATCTAATCTGCATCTCAAATAGAACTAAACTGTTGGCAATGGCTATAATTTGCACACTATGCTGAAATAACCCTTTGAAATAAATGGTATTGGCAGTGTAGATCCAGATCAGAGGACCCTTGATGAAGCCACTGACTAAGATCTGCATTGTTTGTCATTTGAATTCCTTCAGCAAAACTGAGTGGACTGTACAGATAACCATCTCACTATGACAAGTCAGCAGACTGTACAGATAGCCAACTCACTATGACAAGTCAGCAGACTGTACAGATAGCCAACTCACTATGACAATTCAGCAGACTGTACAGATAGCCAACTCACTATGACAAGTCAGCAGACTGTACAGATGACCATCTCACTATGACAAGTCAGCAAACTGTACAGATAGCCATCTCACTATGACAAGTCAGCAGACTGTACAGATGACCAACTCACTATGACAAGTCAGCAAACTGTACAGATAGCCATCTCACTATGACAAGTCAGCATTCACAGGATTGCAGCTCTCAGTTATAGTAAAACCCCTCTAAACCGGATGTTCAATTTAGTAAAAATATTGATACTGGAGACAGGTGGCAGCTTAATGCAGGGTGAATGTCAAGCAGAAAGCTCCTCTAGGAGCTTTCTGCATGACGTTCACCCTGCATTAAGCAACCACCTGCCTAACATTATCTTAACCCATTCCCGCATAGGCTATTTTTAGATCCAACCTCTTTGAACAAATGTACCGAAAAGGAGCATTTACTACTAAAAAGGAAAATTTTAAAATTGTGTAGTGTTGAAACCATTGTGATAAATACAGCATTTGCTCCATAGGAGCAAATGCTCTATTTATCACAATGGTTTCACAAAGTGTATTTTACAGAAGCGTCAAAAGGCATCTATATGCGGCAAATGGGTTAATTCTTCCCTACTAGAATTAACGTTTACAGGGGTTTAACTGTATATCAAGTAGCTTCCAGTGAAGACACACTGGTAAGGAAAACCTGAAGATGGTACAAACCAGGCCTTCTGCTTCAAATTCCAAAACAGGTCCTGATAAGATTTGTAAATCAAAATATTTTCAAAAGTAACTGCATGGAACCCTACGTTGTAACCACTCCATAGAATTGTCTTTATGAGATGATTCTAAAGAGTGGTTGTAACATAGAGTTTGGTTAAGAACTGACCATTTTAGTATTTGAATATGTGTACACGCTTTATCTCAACTCTGCCAAGATGCTTCACATGTATAGTTCTATATGAAATAATCCTCAAAATTCATTGGTCTTTTGGTAAACGAGTCTTTCTGACCTGTACCCTCTGCCGGCCCTTTGCTCTCAGATGGTCGAGTAATTTTTTCTAAAATGCCTTTCCTTGCCTGTCCACTGTACTCGTCTCTACTTCTATAATTGTCTCTGCTGTAATTGTCACTTCTATAATTGTCTCTACTTCTATAATTGTCTCTACTGTAATTACCTCGACTTCTATAATTGTCTGTACTATCATAGTCTCGACTTCTATAATTGTCTCTCCTATTGTCTGTACTATAATAGTCTCGACTTCTATAATTGTCTCTCCTATTGTCTGTACTATAATTGTCTCGACTTCTATAATTGTCTCTCTTGCTGTAACTGTCATACATGTTATATCTTTGCTGTCTATAGCCGTTCCTAGAATTGTTTCCATTGGACTGACTGTTGAGGGTTTCTAACTCCGGCCTCTCTTTCAGGATTTCGACAGAGCCTGATCCTTCTACTGCTTGGAGTTCTTTGACCAGCTCTGAGATATGCCTTGCTCTCACATCAAACACAATTGCCTGAAATTATAGGTACAATGAGAGTTAAGTGTAAGACTGTAATTACTTCATTATTCAACTAGGATAAGCTGTACAAACAATGGGCGTATTTTGTACAAATAATCGTTTTCCTGATATACATGTAGTCAATATAGATACATGTACTTGCAAAGGCCACATTTCTTCATGTTGCTCAACATTTACACAAAGTTTCGTAGAAAAACTCAAATTATTTCTAAGATATGACCTGCATGGACAAAAATGTCATTTTTTGGTAAACAAAGGGCCATAATCTTGGTGTTCCAATCAATATGAATAACACTTACTGGGCTACATTTCCTAATGCTACTTAACATTTACAAAAAAAATCATAGATAAACTCCAAATAGTTTCTGAGATATGACTCTGGACAGACAAAAAGAAAGAGTTTTTGACAAAGGGCCATAACTGTGGTATTCCAAATTCAATGTCAATGATACTTGCTGGTCCATATTGCTTTATGATACCAGACATTTCCACAAAGATTTAAAAATTTAACTCAGAATAATTTCTGAGATGTGACTCCAGATGGATGGATGGACAATGCCAAAATTATATTATAATAATGATTCGACTGTATTGTTAAACATTGATTGAACATTCTATTGTAACATTGTTGAAAAGTTATGACTCGACTGGGACTCGAACAAGGCCTCTGGCTTACCATGCCAACACTCTACTGACTGAGCTACCAAGCCACACAGTCTAACCCTATCAACTGTTTCACCACAATCTCTACCTGACTACACCATAATATTCAGTGTTAATTTCAAACTTACCTTTCTGTACATGGTATATTTAATTTCGCCAACAGCATTCTCCGGCACAATGTCAAACAGTTTCTCCTTCAGGTACTTAATAGTCGTGTTCCCGAACTCAGATTTGAACTGAAGTGTCCTGTAGCCCTGCAATATAGGATAGTACCATAAGTGAGCAGTTCATATATAAAACTGTTATACAGTAAAATCCCTCTAAACCAGAATTATATTATAAGAATTTATGTACTTTTAGGCAAGTGACTGCTTAATACAGGACAGGGTTGCCAGCACTCTGGGTGAATAAAATTCCCTGACTTTCCCCTGACCACTTCCTATTTTTCACTGACCAAAACTGCCGTACATTTAAACAGCCTCCTGACTTCCCCTATAGCCGTCCGATCCTCCCATTATTTTTTACCAATGTTTTGTATTATTTTTCAATATATTAAACATTAACATCAAACACAATGATAAAAACATGGTTTTCTTTCACATGTATGACTGTTTGGTGGTCAAAGTCAATGAAACATAATTGTGACTATTGGTCAGTGAAACCTAATTATCAGAAGCATTTTTGCAAGACATATAACTTTCAAAAACATCTTTTAAAGTACACTTTCCTTATGGCAAAAACAAAAAAGTATGGTTAATAACAAGACCATTGGAACCCTGCTAGTATTAGCAAAATATCATTCTCAACAAGAGGGCCAGAATGGCCCTGAAGCGCTCACCAGACAATCAGAGGAGAAGCTTTTCAAAGTTTTAACTATATGTTTCTTTAGAAAACTAGCCTGCCCTGGGGCTGGGCTAATTTTGACCCAAGAGGCACAATTTATATAACTTTTGTAGAGGACCTGGACATGGTGCTATGTGCCAAATATGAAAGCTGAGAACCTTCCAGTATCAGAGAAAAAGATTTTCAAAGTTTTCACTATATGTTTCTGTTGAAAATTGGCTACCCCTGGGGCGGGGCCAATTTTTACCCCTGGGGCATAATTTATATAACTTTTGTAGAGGACCTGAACATGATGATACGTGTAAAGTATGAAAGCTGAGAGCCTTCCAGTTTCAGAGAAGAAGATTTTCAAAGATTTCACTATTTGTTTCTATTGAAAACTGCCCATCCCTGGGGCAGGGCCAGTTTTGACCCCCGGGCCATAATTTATATAACTTTTGTAGAGGACCTGTACATAATGTTATGTGCCAAATATGAAAGCTGAGAGCCTTCCAGTTTCAGAGAAGAAGATTTTCAAAGATTTCGCTATTTATTTCTATTGAAAACTGCCCACCCCTGGGGCGGGGCCAATTTTGACCCCAGGGCCATAATTTTTATAACTTTTGTAGAGGACCTGAACATGATGCTATGTGCCAAATATGAAAGCTGAGAGCCTTCCAGTTTCAGAGAAGAGGATTTTCAAAGATTTCACTATTTGTTTCTATTGAAAACTGTCACCCTGGGGCTGGGCCAATTTTGACCCTAGGGCCATAATTTATATAACTTTTGTAGTGGACCTGAACATGGAGCTATGTGCCAAATATGAAAGCTGAGAGCCTTCTAGTTTCAGAGAAGAAGATTTTCAAAGATTTCACTATTTGTTTCTATTGAAAACTGCCCACCCCTGGGGCAGGGCCAATTTTGACCCCAGGGCCATAATTTATATAACTTTTGTAGAGAACCTGAACATGATGCTCTGTGCTAAATATGAAAGCTGAGAGCCTTCCAGTTTCAGAGAAGAAGATTTTCAAAGATTTCACTATTTGTTTCTATTGAAAACTGTCCACCCCTGGGGCGGGGCCAATTTTGACCCCAGGGCCATAATTTATATAACTTTTGTAGTGGACCTGAACATGATGCTATGTGCCAAATATGAAAGCTGAGAGCCTTCCAGTTTTAGAGAAGAAGATTTTCAAAGATTTCACTATTTGTTTCTATTGAAAACTGCCCACCCCTGGGGCTGGGCCAATTTTGACCTCAGGGGCATAATTTATATAACTTTTGTAGAGAACCTGAACATGATGCTATGTGCCAAATATGAAAGCTGAGAGCCTTCTGGTTTCAGAGGAGAAGATTTTCAAAGTTTTACTATATGTTTCTATTGAAAACATGGAACCCCTGGGGCGGGGCCAATTTTGACCCCAGGGCAATAATTTATATAACTTTTGTAGAGGACCTAAAGATGATACTATGTGCCAAAGATGAAAGCTGAGAACCCTGTAGATTCAGAGGAGAAGATTTTTAAAGGTTCAAATTGTTGACGACGGACGACGCACGCCGACGGACGACGGACATCAGGCGATCACAAAAGCTCACCCTGAGCACTTTGTGCTCTGATGAGCTAAAAATCCAAGATCTATTATTATACACTTTCCTAGAGGCAAAAACAATAAAACACCATGACTAATAGCAAGATCATTGGAATCATATTGACAAAGCATCACTCAAAATCCAAGATCTCTTAAGAGATATGGGGATTTTAAACAAATTAAATGCATGTTACAATATTACATTATTTAACTTTGTTTGTAATTACTTAAATTCAATGCTTGAAGACTGTCATTGCCACAAAAGCTTAAAATGATTAACTTCTTCGAGCTTTGAAATCATTTTCCCCTGACTTTTCAGGTATTACGTTTTTCACTGACCAAATTTAAAAATTCCCTGACCTTAAAAAGAAACCAATTTCCCTACTTTTCAAGACCGCTGGCAACCCTGCAGGAGGAGCTTTCTGCATAACTTTCACTCTGCATTAAGCTGCCATCTGTTTCCAAGACCAATATTTATGCTAAAATTGATGTCCGGTTTAGGTGTTTTACTGTAAGAGAGTTGCAAACAGTCAAAACCCAGACTATCCAGATCACTGATGTGGCATTTGATCATGGGTCTAAAATGTTTGACACTGATAGCAGTAACACTCCTTTATCCCTCTACCCCATAGATAGAAACCCCTTCTTAGTCATTGCAAACAGGGAAGACCCAGATCAAGTGGTTTCTGTAGGAGCCATCTGATCAGGGTCTGCTCTGTTAGCCCCCATCGAGGCCTTGTTCAACATAAACTGAGGTTAACATATTTGCTAAACACAAATTCTAAGACCAAATGTGCGATGTTCCAAGTTTCAATGCTTTATCTCAAAGGGTTATGTAAATAATTGGACTTTAACAAAAAGATTAAACAAAAATTCTAAATTAACAAGAGGGTCAGAATGGCCCTGAAGCGCTCACCAGACAATCAGAGGAGAAGATTTTCAAAGTTTTCACTATATGTTTCTATAGAAATCTAGGGGTGTGGCTAATTTTGACCCAAAGGGCACAATCTAAATAACTCTTGTAGAGGATCTGAATATGATGTTATGTGCCAATATTGAAAGCTGAGATCCTTCCAGTTTCAGAGGAGAAGATTTTCAAAGGTTTCACTAATGTTTCTATTGAAAACTGGCCACCCCTGACGCGGGGCCAATTTTGACCCAAGGGGCATAATTTATATAATTTTTGTAGAGGATCTGAACATGATGCTATGTGCCAAATATGAAAGCTTTGAACCTTCCAGTTTCAGAGGAGAAGATTTTCAAAGTTTTCAGTATATGTTTCTATTGAAAACCGGCTTCCCCTGGTGCGGGCCAATTTTGACCCCAGGGGCATAGTTTATATACCGGTAACTTTCACTATATGTTTCTATTGAAAACTGGCCACCACTGGGGCGGGGCCAATTTTGACCCTAGGGGCATAATTTATATAACTTTTGTAGAGGACCTGAATATGATGTTATGTGCCAAATATGAAAGCTGAGAACTTTCCAGTTACAGGAGAAGATTTTCAAAGTTTTCCCCATGTTTCTATTGAAAACTAGCCACCCCTGGGACGGGGCCAATTTGACCCAAGGGGCAAAATTTATATAATTTTAGAAGAGGACTTGAATATGATGCTATGTGCCAAATATGAAAGCTAAGAACCTTCCAGTTTCAGGGGAGAAGATTTTCAAAGTTTTCCATATATGATTCTATATATGATACTAGCCACCCCTGGGGCGGGGCCAATTTTGACCCCAGGGGCATTATTTATATAACTTTTTGTAGGGGACCTGAATATGATGTTATGTGCCAAATATGAAAGCTGAGAACCTTCCAGTTTCAGAGGAGAACATTTTCAAAGTTTTACTATATATTTCTATTCAAAACTGCCCAGCCCTGGGGCGGGGCCAATTTTGACCCCAGGGGCATTATTATACCCCCCTTTTGAAAAAATGGGGGTATATTGCTTTGCACATGTCGGTCGGTCGGTCGGTATATCGATGGTTTCCGAACGATAACTAATAAACGACTTGGCCAAGAATCTTCAAACTTGATGTGGTGGTTGGTCATGACAAGTAGATGACCCCTATTGTTTTTGAGGTCACTAGGTCAAAGGTCAAGGTCACCATGACCTAAAATGGTAAAATAGTTTCCGATCAATAACTGCTCAAGGGTTTGGCTTGGGATCTTCAAACTTGCTGTGGTGGTTGGTCATGACCACTAGATGACCCCTATTGATTTTGAGGTCACAAGGTCAAAGGTCAAGGTCACCATGACCTTAACTGGTTAAATGGTTTCCGATCAATAACTGCTCAAGGGTTTAGCTTAGAATCTTCAAACTTGCAGTGGTAGTTGGTCATGACCACTGGATGACCCCTATTGTTTTTGAGGTCACTAGGTCAAAGGTCAAGGTCACCATGACCTTAACTGGTAAAATGGTTTCTGATCAATAACTGCTCAAGGGTTTGACTTAGGATCTTCAAATTTGCTTAGGTGGTTGGTCATGACAACTAGATGAGTCCTATTGTTTTTTAGGTCACTAGGTCAAAGGTCAAGGTCACCATGACCTTAACTGGTGAAATGGTTTGCGATCAATAACTGCTCAAGGGTTTGGCTTAGGATCTTCAAATTTGCTGTGGTGGTTGGTAAGGACCACTAGATGACCCCTATTGTTTTTTAGGTCACTAGGTCAAAGGTCAAGGTCACCATGCTCTTAACTGGTTCAATGGTTTCCGATCAATAACTGCTCAAGGGTTTGGCTTAGAATCTTCAAACTTACTGCGGTAGTTGGTCATGACAACTGGATGACCCCTATTGTTTTTTAGGTCACTAGGTCAAAGGTCAAGATGACCTTAACTTATAGTTGTTGAGGTCACTAGGTCAAAGTCACCATGACCTTAACTTGTGAAATGTTTTCAGATCAATAAATGATCAGTGGTTTGGCTTAAGATTTTCAAAGTTGCTGTGGTGATTAGTCATGACCGTTAGATGACCTCTATAGTTGAGGTCACTAGATCAAAGGTCAGGGGGTCTGGGGGGTATACATGTTTTACAAACATCTCTTGTTTATATAACTTTTGTAGAGGACCTGAATATGATGCTATGTGCCAAAGATGAAAGTTGAGAACCCAGTAGATTCAGAGGAGAAGATTTTTAAAGGTTCAAATTGTTGACGACAGACGACGAATGACAAACGACGGACGACGCACGCCGACGGACAACGGGCGATCACAAAAGCTCACCCTGAGCACTTTGTGCTCTGGTGAGCTAAAAAGGGACGTAATTCTGTAAAAATGCTTGACAGAGTTATTGCCTACAGATGACGCTTTTGATGGTGAACAAGTGTTCCAAGTTTCAAAGCTTTATCTCAAAGGGTTATGTAAATAGGTGGACTTTAACAAAAACTTTACCAAAAATTGGAAGTTCAAAGGGTCATAATTATGTCAAAATGCTTGACAGAGTTATGTGCCCTTGCCTACAGGTGTAGCTTGTAATGGTAACCAAGTGTTCTAAGTTTCAAAGCTTTATCTCAAAAGGTTATGTAAATAAATGGACTTTCAACATTAATTGAGGTTAACATATTAGGGTTTGGTGCAAAACTATTGTAACTCCTTCACAAAGTGAAGGAGTTACAATTGTTTTGCACCAAGCCCTCGATATTTGCTTAACGCAAATTCTAAGTCCAATTGTGCGACCTTGACCTTGGATATACATATCGGGACACACCAATGCTACTGTAGCATGTCCAGATATAGATTATGGTTAAATTTGAGAAGGATCCATCGAGCAGAACTGGAGATGTTACAGACAAAGTGAGTGAGTTTTACATCCAACCAACAGTATTTCAGTTATTTGCAGACTGTACCCGCATGAGACAAGTTATAGTGCTGCCTCACTGGAATGCCGCTGCCGCGGGCACATGGCAAGGGCACACCACCCAGTCACATTATCCTGACACCGGGACGACCAGTCCTAGAACTACCCCTTTAATGTGGAGCGTAGACAGGGGAGCTACTAGTACCAACTTTTAATGACTTTTGGTCTGTCGCGGCCGGGGATCGAACCCACGACCTTCTGTACCGCAGGCGGACACTCTACCACTGAGCCACGCGGCAGGTGTTACAGACAGACTGTCATTTAATATATTTGCGAAACCCAAATGCTAAACGCAAATTCTAAGTCTAATTATGCGACCTTGACCTTGGATATACGTACCAGGACTGGACAGGCTGCTGTAGCATGTCTAGATAAGCATTGTGGTTAAATTTGAGAACGATCCAACCAGCCAAACTTGAGTTAGAGATGTTACAGACAGACAGACGGATTGACGGACAGACAGGACAGGACAGGAAGACAGACTGACAGCGCCATTCAATAATATCTCCTGTTTTTTCAAAGGGGCATATAAAAATCAATCTAATTAACATTCATGATGTAATGATTTCTTACATGAACAGTCATGGTGTAAAGGTTTGTATACTATGCTATCAACAATGAAAAATCACCTCTGCTGGTGTACAGAGGCAAATGTCAGATGCATAAATTAACCTTTTACCTTATGAATAATTATACAACAAGAGCTGTCACAGTCATGATAATCTTTGACCCCAATCTTTTATGTCTGATCTAGGACTACTCTGTTTGAAAGGCATGAAAAGGCATATATATGAAGGAATGGGTTAGACAGTGTAGGAGTCAACACAATATTAATATTGACTTAAGCCCAGGCATACCAACTCTTATCTGATAGGTGTGGTAAAATCAATGTCATAATATACTTGCCGGTTTTTCAAAATTCAACTGACCTAGAAGTTACATGTCTGCACCGATTAGCAATAGGTTTACCGTTACTATAAATAGACATGGGTTTCTCACTGACACAATAAGGTTCAATGACTGCACTTTAAATGGGAATTCCTGATCACTATACAACAGCTTGGATCTAATGAGATCAAGGATCAGATGAGATCCAATAAAATAAGTATTTTATCAGGATGTAAACTATTTGTTACTTTGGTAACTGTAGCAGAACATTTTGTTGCAAGGCGTCTGCTTAGCATGCAAAAGTGCTAAGCTGGCAAACAGCCAGCTCAAATGCAGCTTAAACCTTGCTAAGCTGGTAAACAGCCACCTCAAATGCAGTTTAAAACGTAACGCATTTCTGATCTGGGTCTGCTCTGTTAGATGCCTTTTCATGCTTTTGAAAACAGTAGATCCAGATCAGACAGCTCCTAATTAGGAACCATTTGATCAGGGTCTGCTCTGTTTTCTTATGGAATTATATGCCGGTAGATTAATTTGATAGATCTAGTTTCTAAAAAGGCCAAAAGTTCCATGTTTATTGTCCAGTGTAAATTTAAATTTACAAATATTGCTCCATTAAGTCATAAATTCTTGTATAAATATTCATGAGGGAAAGGGTTAATCAGAATGTCAAAGAGTTTGGATCTAAGACTCAGAGCTACCTGGTGTCTCATCTAGATCCAAACTGATTGCAAGGCTTATCACATATTCATATAGGGAGCAAAACATATTCTGGTCTACCTGCACATTTTTTTTTTCTATTGTGATTTGTGTACTTGACCTTCTATAGGAGATTATATTTCTGTGGTGTAGTTAATCACTGCAAATAATTGATTGCCTGTTACAATTTTAACTTTGCCTGTTACAATTTTAACTGTTCCGTCCCTTTCCTTTTTCTTTCAAGAACATAATCACAGCAGCTTGTATCCTTATAGCATGTCATTTGGATCCAATCTGTTTGAATAGGTAGTATTAGACTGGCCATTAAGACATTTACCTGAAGATTACTTGGTAAATTTTTGCAAATTAAAACGAGAAAGCTAAGAATTCTTTTTAACTTTTTACTCCATGAATATTCATGAAAGAAATGATGACATTATGAATATTAATTAGATTAATATTTTAAATGGCATATTGACACATGGAATTTTTGCCAAAGTGGAAATTGTACGTTCAGATCTACATTATATCATAACCAAACAGAGCAGACTCTGATCAGACGGCTCCTATAAGAGCCATCTGATCTGGGTCTACTCTGTTTGCAAAGGCATAGTTACTTATCCTCATCCACATGCAGTCTAATTGCAAAGATAATCACAGATTTGTTTATAGTGAAAGAATAAGGTGAGTACTTGGATGTTTTCAAACACAGTGTAGACCCAAATCAGCCACTGCATTGGCATGTGATGTCTGCCCAGTTTGTAATATACAGGACAAAGTAAAACTTCTCTACATTATCCATTTAAATATTCATGTAAGAGATAATGACATCACAAATATTAGTCTTAAAATGGAATAATTATTAATACATGAAAATTTTGCCAAAGCAGCTAATATAGAATCGGATCTATTTTAATCCATAAGCAAACAGAGCAGACCCTGATCAGAAGGCTCCTATTTGCAAATGTGTAGAAAGGTGTATTTATGGAGTAAAGGGTTAAAACACTTTACTCCATAAATATTTATGACGGAAATAATGCCAGCGTGAACATTGATTAGATTATATTATTTCATATGCAAACAGAGCAGACCCTGATCAGATGGATTAGATATTATTATTTCACATGCAAACAGAGCAGACCCTGATCAGATGGATCCTACAGGAGTTGTCAGATCTGGGTCTACTGTTTGAATGGCGTAGAAAAGTGTGATCATTGAGTAACGGGTTAACCCTTTTCCTCATACAAACGCTTTTGCAAACTAGATTAGACTAGACAGCTCCAGTTGCAGCTGTCTGAACAGAGTCTGTTCTGTTTGCTTAACCCTTTCCTTGTTCTGTATTTAGGCCAAATTTCAATACCTACTGAATATTCATTAACAAAATAGTTATAAAGAAATATGAAAGGTGGAACATTGTAGACATTTTAGAAAGTAAAGAAACAGATCTATCAAATTCTATTAGCAAACAGAGCAGACCCTGATCAGACGCGTCTGATCTGGGTCTACTCTGTTTGCAAATGCGTGAAAACATGTTTATATGAGGGAAAGGGTTAACCTTTCCTTGTTGAATATTCATGCAACAAATAACGACATCATGAATATTTAATAGTTGGGATTTGTACACAGGATTTCTTTGTTTTGATAGAAACTAGATTTCATGAGCAAGAGTAGACCCTGAACAGAACATTCCTACAGGGTTCATAAAAGAATAGTGTTAAAAGTTTAACATAATTATAATTTCTAATCATACAATACTGAAAAGCCAGATCTCTATTGCTGCCCAGGGTCAGGTCTTGCTGTCCAATTTTAACCCTTAATCTGACAAAGATGCATTTTAACCCATTTGCTTCAACAGGGGAGCGGTCTGGTCAGAGTATGCTCTGTTTGCTTTATATGGATTGATATAGATCTATAATCTACATTTTCTGGCAAAGTCAAAACTTCTGTCTTTATATACCATTCAGTAAATAAATATTCATGGTTATTATTTATTCAATAAATATTCATTAAGTAAGGGTTTAAATTGCTACAAGAGCATGAATGACAAAAAGTGTAGACCCTGGTAAGTGCGCTCAATAAAGGATGTGGATCCACACTGTTTGCAAATGTCAGCACACTCACTTCTCATGTTCAAAGGGTTTATTTTGAGTAAAGATACCATAAGTTGTACTATACAGTAAAACCTCTCTATAACGACCACTACATTTCATCAAGAATTTTGTGTTAAAGGCAGGTGGATGCTTAAACCAAGGTGGAAGTAAAACAGAGCGCTCCTATAGGAGCCTATTGAGTGTGGGAAACAAGGGTTCTGGCATTAACAAACATGTGGACCCAAAGACTATACAATAAAAAATTTCTAGTGACCTGATTGCACTGTCAACTAGTAAATGTTCTGGTACATTTATGACTTTCGTATAAAATAGATTATTTTATAGTTTAAAATATTATTGTTTGTATGTGATCGTGATCCAAGGTGTTTGCAGATGTCAGTTAAGTTGAAATCAGTAGTTTATGGACTCGGCAAAATTCAATCAATATTTTCTGAACAGAAAACATAAAAATACCAACAATTTATTTTTAGATTAAGCATATTTGGGTTTCCATAATCATTAAAGCCACTAACTGCGTCTGGTAATTCTTTTCTGATATGAACAATTTCTGGTATTTCAGGTACGGTACTATTAGTAAACAGCTGTTGATAGAAATTTAAGATCAGAACAATGAATTTATTTAAAGGCTTATTCACATGTTTACGTCAAGTATACAAAAAAAACAGAAACCCTCTATAGCAGTCACTAAATAATTAACTACCGGTATAAACCTTTTCTCTCATATAAATGCTTTTTCATGCCTTTGCAAACTCAGTACATCCAGATCAGAAAGTTCCTGTAGGGGCCGTCTGATCAGGGTGTGCCATGTTTGCTTATCATATATGACACAATATAGATCTGTTTCTACAGCTTTTGTCAATGCAAAAGTTTCCCTTGAAAAGTTTACATTACAGTATAACCTCTCTTAACCGGAATTCTAGTAGATAAGAATTTAGATACTTTTAGGCAGGTGGCTGCTTAATGCAGAGTGAAAGTCATGCAGAAAGCTCCTAGAGGAGCTTTCTGCATGACTTTCACCCTGCATTAAGCTGCCACCTGTTTCCAAGACCGATATTCATACTAAATTTAACGGCCGGTTAAGAGAGGTTTTACTGTATAAGAATTAAAATGAATATTCATGAAGTGATCAACTCATTTATATAGAAGGGTAACGTTACATGCAGATGGGTAAGCTGTACTGCATAAACTACTGAATTAAGTTATCACTTGTCTTAATCCTTTCCTTCATATAAACACCTTTTCATGCATTTGTAAACAGTAGACCCTGATCAGACAGCTCTTATAGGTGCCGTCTGATCAGGGTCTACTCTGTTTGCTAGTGAATTTTGATAGATCTTTTTCTTTACTTTCTAAAATGGCTGCATATGGTCAACCTTCCATATTTCATTACAACTATTTTGTTCAAGTGTAATAATTCAGTGTGTACTGAAATTTGGAATAGATATAGAACAGGGAAAGGGTAAACCCATTACCCCAAGAATATTAATGCAGAAATAACTAGAGGTTTTTGTCAAAAAAACGGATGTCTCCCCTCTAATAAAAACAATATGTAAAGGGAAATCACTAAAAATGTTATGGTCTTGATAAATGATACTTCCCCTCATTATGCGTTTTCCACACCACATTTTTCAAGAAGAAAATGATAACAGCTAATAACTCCAAAAATACTGATACCAGATTTATGGCCCTTGTGCATGACACTTACTTTCATCATGCTCTTTCCAAAAATAAAATGTCATTCCAATAGCATCAGTCAAACAGGAGTTATTGATCGGCCAAAAAATGTAACAAAGGGCAATAACTCCAAAAGTATTGAAGCCAGAATTATGGCCCTTGTTCATGACACTTTCTCTCATCATGCTCTTTCCATGTATGAAGTTTCAATACGATGGCAAGAGCCATGTAGGAGTTATCGTCCGGACAAGAAAGAATTAAACAAATGTACAAGGGGCAATAACTCTAAATTTATTGAAGCTCGAGTTAAGGATCTTATGCATGACACTTTCTCTTATTATGATCGTTCCATGTATGAAGTTTAACTCCAATGGCATGTGTCACATAGGAGTAATCATCTGGACAAAAAATTGTGATTGTTTTTACAAAGGGCAATAACTCCAATATTAGTGAAACCAGAGTTATGGACCTTGTGCATGACACTTCCTCTCGTTATGATCTTTCCATATATAAAGTTTCAATCCAATGGCATGAGCCATATAGAAGTTATCGTCCGGACAAAAAAGTGTGATTTTTTTTTACAAAGGGCAATAACTCCAATATTAGTGAAGCCAGAGTTATGTACCTTCTGCATGACACTTCCTCTCGTTATGATCTTTCCATATATGAAGTTTCAATCCAATGGCATCAGGCATATTGAAGTTATTGTCCGGACAAAAAATTATGATATTTTTTACAAAGGGCAATAACTCCAATATTAGTGAAGCCAGAGTTATGGACCTTGTGCATGACACTTCCTCTCATTATGCTGTTTCCATATATGAAGTTTCAATCAACTGGCATCAGGCATATTGAAGTTATTGTCCGGACAAAAAATTATGATATTTTTTACAAAGGGCAATAACTCCAATATTAGTGAAGCCAGAGTTATGGACCTTGTGCATGACACTTCCTCTCGTCATGATCTTTCCATATATGAAGTTTCAATCCAATGGCATGAGCCATATAGGAGTTATCATCCGGACAAAAAAGTGTGATTCATTTTTACAAAGGGCAATAACTCCAATATTAGAGAAGCCAGAGTTATGGACCTTGTGCATGACACTTCCTCTCATTATGCTCTTTCCATATATGAAGTTTCAATCAACTGGCATCAGGCATATTGAAGTTATCGTCCGGACAAAAAGTGTGACAGACAGACGGACAGACGGACAGACGGACGGACAGACGGACAGACAGACAACTCTCACGAAAACAATATGTCTCCCCCATATAAATATGGGGGGAGACATAATGACCTATTATTGAGGAGAAACTGCAGGACAACTACAAAATTGTGTCCATAAAATACAGATGCCCCACTACATAATATTGTCTCTAAATCAAGCACCTTTTACTATTTGCTATATAGTGAAGAAAATTTCAAAGTCCCATAACTCTGGTAAAAATGGTAGTAGCAAAACTTAACTTCTTTAAGTACATCTTCATACCAACTTTGTTTGTCTGTGAAAGTTTGACGTAAATCCTCAAAATGGTGTATGTACTGTATGAGGAATTGGACACAAGATTTTTCACTGTACAATTGTTATATAGTGAAGCAAATTGTCAAAGTCCCACAACACTGGCAAAAATGGTCAAAGCAAAAATGTCCTTCTTTATGTATATCTTCCAATCAACATTGTTCATCTTTTAAGTAAAATCTCCCTTTGTTGTATGAAGAGATACAAGATAAGCGGTCTTATGAACAGACATACATGTAACAGTGTTCCCGTTTACGTCGTAATCATATCTAAATACGCACCGAAAATCGTTGGAACGCAAAATAGTCAAGTACGTTGCGTCCATGGGACGCAAGATCAATGATCGAAATTTTACCGATTTAAATGAATCCAGGTAAATTAACAACTGAAACTCGGTCTTACATCAATCCGGATCAATAAACAAAGTGAATCTCACTCCGTTTTCTTGACATTTTTTTCCGAAATTGCAATGCATCTATTAATATCGAGTCCTGGGTTATTCCAGGTACGTAGGAGGGCACCTGCATTGACTGGTTACGATTTCCACCCTAATGTCAGCATCTAAAACTAGAGGTTTTTGTCACAAAAACGGATGTCTCCCCTCTAATAAAAGCAATATGTAAATAGAAATCACTATGTTATGGACTTGATGATTGATACTTCCCCTCATTATGCGCTTTCCACACCACATTTTTCAAGAAGAAAATGATAACAGCTAATAACTCCAAAAATATTGATACCAGAGTTATGGCCCTTGTGCATGACACTTACTTTCATCATGCTCTTTCCGTAAATGAAATGTCATTCCAATAGCATCAGTAGAACAGGAGTTATTGATCGGACAAAAAATGTAACAAAGGGCAATAACTCCAAAAGTATTGAAGCCAGAGTTATGGCCCTTGTTCATGACACTTTCTCTCACCATGCTCTTTCCATGAATGAAGTTTCAATACGATGGCAAGAGCCATGTAGGAGTTATCGACCGGACAAGAAAGCGTTAAACAAATGTACAAGGGGCAATAACTCTCAATTATTTGAAGCCAGAGTTAAGGACCTTATGCATGACACTTTCTCTTATCATGATCTTTCCATGTATGAAGTTTCACTCCAATGGCATGTGCCATATAGGAGTTATCATCCTGACAAAAAATTGTGGGTTTTTTACAAAGGGCAATAACTCATATATTAGTGAAGCCAGAGTTATGGACCTTGAGCATGACACTTTCTCTTATCATGATCTTTCCATGTATGAAGTTTCAATCCAATGGCATGAGCCATATAGGAGTTATCGTCTGGACAAAACATTGTGAAAAAAATTACAAGGGCAATAACTCCATTATTAGTGAAGTCAGAGTTATGGACCTTGTGTATGACACTTTCTCTCGTCATGATCTTTCCATATATGAAGTTTCAATCCAATGGCATGATCCATATAGGAGTTATTGTCCGGACAAAAAAGTGTGCATTTTTTTTACAAGGGGCAATAACTCCTATATTAGTGAAGCCAGAGTTATGGACCTTGTGCATGACACTTCCTCTCATTATGCTCTTTCCATATATGAAGTTTCAATCAACTGGCATCAGGCATATTGAAGTTATCGTCCGGACAAAAAGTGTGACGGACACAGACAGACGGACGGACGGACGGTAGGACAGACAGACGGACAGACAGACAACTCTCACGAAAACATTATGTCTCCCCCATATAAATATGGGGGGAGACATAATTATGTAATTCTATGAGAACCGTTGTCGCGTAGTAATGACATTTGGGTGCTGAAAAAAGATGGCGTCTGCTAGTAAAAAGTTGAACACGCCAGGAACTTTAAAGCGTTATGGCTGCAAGACCGAGAGTTTAAAGACTTGCAAGTAAATGATGTTAGCCCTGAAACCAATAGCATTACCACTGAAAATGAAGTGAAAACCGCTTTTATGTACCAGCGGATACAGTGATGCTCAGCTCAGTTCACTCAATAAACGATGCTCATCGTCGTGCACTTCAAATCAAAGCATCAAGAAATACCTTATTATAATACAGTGCTTGTACCACTTATCTTTTTGATGTTAAATGATACATCCAGTGTAAGTCTTAAATAGTTTTACCCCTTTACATTTAATGGTGCAAAAATCTCCATTACAAAAGCAGGAGTGAAATTATCTGGGACTCAGTTGTATTTGCTTGGGACGCAACTTTTGCTGATGCCCTGGGTCCCAGGGACTCGGTAAAATTCAATCCTAATGAGAACACTGATGTATGTACGGACCGACAAGAGCAAGGCTAAATCCCTCCCACCTTGTTGTAGCAGACCACAACTTTAGTAAACAACAGTTATTTTTAACATCGGAAGGGTTAACCCTAAAGAAACTGAATTATTAAATGGACTATTCCAAATATTTAAGGAATTTTCTAAAGAAAAGAGTTACATGACAGAGTAGACCCTGAAGAGAGTGGTCTTCTACACTGTCTACAAAGGCCAAATGACTTGTGTCCCACACTGTAAAGTTAAGGGGGGTACATTGTTTGCTTAAGGAATTAAATGGACCTGATTCTGCAGTCTTTTTATGTTCATGTGCAAA
Source organism: Azorinus chamasolen (assembly GCA_963576725.1). Classification (NCBI taxonomy): domain Eukaryota; kingdom Metazoa; phylum Mollusca; class Bivalvia; order Cardiida; family Solecurtidae; genus Azorinus; species Azorinus chamasolen. Next base: position 96,859,860 of record OY755236.1, on the reverse strand, counting down.
TAATAATCATCTAATACTAGAGGAGCTTTCTGCATGACTTTCACCCTGCATTAAGCTGCCACCTGTTTCCAAGACCGATATTCATACTAAATTTAACGGCCGGTTAAGAGAGGTTTTACTGTATAAGAATTAAAATGAATATTCATGAAGTGATCAATTCATTTATATAGAAGGGTAACGTTACATGCAGATGGGTTAGCTGTACTGCATAAACTACTGAATTAAGTTATCACTTGTCTTAATCCTTTCCTTCATATAAACACCTTTTCATGCATTTGTAAACAGTAGACCCTGATCAGACAGCTCTTATAGGTGCCGTCTGATCAGGGTCTGCTCTGTTTGCTAGTGAATTTTGATCCTTTTCTTTACTTTCTAAAATGGCTGCATATGGTCAACCTTCCATATTTCATTACAACTATTTTGTTCAAGTGTAATAATTCAGTGTGTACTGAAATTTGGAATAGATATAGAACAGGGAAAAGGTAAACCCATTACCCAAAGAATATTAATGCAGAAATAATGACCTATTTTTGAGGAGAAACTGCAGGACAACTACAAAATTGTGTCCATAAAATACAGATGCCCCACTACATAATATATTGTCTCTAAATCAAGCACCTTTCACTATTTGCTATATAGTGATGAAAATTTCAAAGTCCTATAACTCTGGTAAAAATGGTAGTAGCAAAACTTAACTTCTTTAAGTACATTTTCATACCAACTTTGTTTGTCTGTGAAAGTTTGACGTAAATCCTCAAAATGGTGTATGTACTGTATGAGGAATTGGACACAAGATTTTTCACTGTACAATTGTTATATAGTGAAGCAAATTGTCAAAGTCCCACAACACTGGCAAAAATGGTCAAAGCAAAAATGTCCTTCTTTATGTATATCTTCCAATCAACATTGTTCATCTTTTAAGTAAAATCTCCCTTTGTTGTATGAAGAGATACAAGATAAGCGGTCTTATGAACAGACATACATGTATTGTATGTACGGACCGACAAGAGCAAGGCTAAATGCCTCCCACCTTGTTGTAGCAGACCACAACTTTAGTAAACAACAGTCATTTTTAACATCGGAAGGGTTAACCCTAAAGAAACTTAATTATTAAATGGACTATTCCAAATATTTAAGGAATTTTCTAAAGAAAAGAGTTACATGACAGAGTAGACCCTGAAGAGAGGGCTCTTCTACACTGTCTGCAAAGGCCAAATGACTTGTGTCCCACACTGTAAAGTTAAGGGGGTACATTGTTTGCTTAAGGAATTAAATGGACCTGATTCTGCAGTCTTTTTATGTTCATATGCAAATAATAAACAATCATCTAATATTCATGATGTACAGTAAAACCCCGCTAATGCGACCACTTAATAAACAGCCACTGACACCGTTTAAAGCAGGTGGTTGCTTAATGCAGGACGAAAGTTAGGCAGAAAGCTCCTATAGGAGCTTTCTGCATAACTTTCGTCCTGCATTAAGCTACCACCTGCCCATGCCACCCAGAATTATGCCCCTTTTTGGTGGTCGCATTAGCGGGGTTTTACTGTAATTATTTCTTTCATGAATATTCATGAAGTTATTGGTTAAAATGTCTGATATTTTACGTTCACCTTCAGCATGCATGAATGTGTAGAGTTTCTCAAAACAACTTGTCAATATGATTTCTATGCATGTTTTACTGCGTCATTGTGCCCAATATGTGGGCCAAATATCAAATATCAAATAAGCCCTTCACATGTCAGTAATGAAGATATAACTTCAGGGCTTTTTCTCTCTTAATTGGGAAGGGGCCTTAGCCTGCTGATTTTGGGAAGAATTACATGTATCGCTAAAATCGCTGATTTGGGAAACAAAAAACCTGGTGTAAGTTTGGATTTTTGGGAAAACTGCATGATTTTAAAGAAATTTTCATTTGGGAAGGGGCCTTTTACAGGCCTCTGTTATAGAAGGTGAAAACCCCCTGAACTTGTATTTGCATATTAGAGGGTAGACTCAGATCAAATGCTGAGTAACTTAATCAAGGTCTAAACTGTTTATTCCTCAACAATTTACCCTAAAAACTTACCGTAATCGGATATTGTTTAATACTTTGAGCTGGTAAAAAAAATTCATAGCAAGAGAAGGGTTCTGCTCAACTCTCAGCTAGTATGGGTGATTTGTAGTGAAAAGTCTTGCAAATACTCTATTCTCTCTGATAAATGCCCCAACTCTAATAAATGACACTCCCCCTTACTTCTCTGTGTGTGTGGTGGGCAGTGGCGGTGGGGGTGGGGGTGGGGTGGGGAAGAACAATGAATCAAAATAAGTAAACCCCTAGTCCCTACATAAAATAACCATTAAATAGAGAAATACAGGTCGTTGCTTTGTGCAGACTGAAAGCAATGTAGAAAGCTCCTCTTTTATACACACACACACCCTTCTTTGAGGAGCATTCTGTATAGCTTTAATTCTGCATTAAAGCAACCATATCATATGTACGTACAAAATGTAAAAAACTTTTAAAAATCCCCCCCTTTCTCTTAAGAGCTTTCTGCATTGCTTTCATTCTATATCAAAGCAAACACCTATATATAAAAAAAGCTCCTTTTACACCCCCCCCCCTAATTTGGCTGTTTATTAGAGATAATACATTAGTTTGAATAAAAACTATGTCCCTCATCAGTATCCAAACTATTTAGGGAGATAATAATGAATCAATGAAATGTTTGAAACTGAGGACTGAGGCAGACAATTCTTAAGGGCTGAGCCTGAGGCAGACAATAAATCTTAACCTGTTCAATGCAGAATAACTGCTATTTGCAAACTGTGCATACCCAGATCAGATTGTTCCTCAGTAAAAAAACTCTCATCAGGATCTATACTGTTTGTCACTCAAAGTATTATTCTAGATGTGATGCCCCTTCATATTACATGGACTCTACTGTCCAACCAAATGATGAATTAAACCTTTCCCTAATATAAACGTGTTTTCACGCATTTGCAGAGTAGACCCAGATCAGACGGCTCCTAGAGGAGCCGTCTGATCAGGGTCTACTCTGTTTGCTAATAGAATATGATAGATCTGTTTCTTTGCTGTCTAAAATGTCTACAATGTTCCACCTTCCATGTTTCTTTATAACTATTTTGATAATGAATATTCAGTAGGTAATGAAATTTGACCTAAATACAAAACAGGGAAAGGGTTAATCCACTATGAAAATTCAGCATTCCAAGGGTTGAGATCAAGTATTTGCATGTTTCAGTCTAATCATTCTGGGCCTTGGTGTTTGGTGTATTTAAGAGTGGGTAGCAAGAAAAATCATGTAACATTCTTTCTATTTGTCTCTGCACAAGCGTGTTGCGAGATTGCACCATATATTACATTGACGCCTATATTCTTTAAATATATTTTCTATGAAAATCGATTCATGACCCTTTATTCAAGTAACCTTGATCTAATTTCTTTCTTAGAAGGAAATCTTTTTTTATACGAATAAATTCATGTAAATATTAACAGACAATACAGCTTTGATACTTAACATGTTACCTGTTAAATATTCATGTGAGAAACAGACATCATGAATATTTATTAGCTCTTTTTTTTCCCCCCAAGAATACTTTTCAACAAAGCTTTTACTTTGACAAAAACTATAGACTCTGATCTATATTATGTCATAAGCAAACTCTTTGAGAACTCCTCATCACATCTGAGTCGACATGTCCAACTAACACTTTATCAGATTGATATTCATATAAGAAATACATGTACATGTAATAAAATAGCGAATATCTACTAGCAGAAGTGTGATAATGGTACATGAACACAGGATTTTGGGCATGGCAGAAATTTTGTTCAGATCTATATGATTCCATAACATTTCCTCCATAAATACGCCTTTCTACGCCTCAGTAAAAATCACCTCAATAGTATTGAAACCATTGTGATAAATAGAGCATTTGCTCCTATAGGAGCAAATGCTCTATTTATCACAATGGTTTCAAATTACAAAATTCTAAAAAAAATCCTTAATGCTCCTTTTCGGTAGATCTATTCAAAGTGGTTGGATCTAAATATAGCCTATGAGAGAATGGGTTAAGCACACAGGACAGACCCTGATCAAAATGCTCCGACAGGAGCTGTCTGATCTGGGTCTGCTCTTTTTGCAAAGGCATCAAAAGGAACAACTATGAGGTCAAGAGCATTTTAAACAGCATTTGAGGTAAAGAGCATTTAAAACAGCATTTTAATAACTATGAAACATTCATATGCAAAACTGTTGTCTGCTTTCTTTTGCAAAAAAACACCTTCTATTGTTAAACCCTTTCCTTCATAAAAATGCATTTCACACATTTGCGAACAGAGAAGACCTAGATAGGAACTTGAAGGCTCGCTCCTATAGGAGCCGTCTGATAAGGGTCAGCTCTGGTTGCTAATGGAATTTGATAGATCGATTTCTTTACTTTCTAAAATGGCTACAATGTTCTACCTTCCATATGTCATCATAACTATTTTGTCTACGGATATCGAGTAGGTATTGAAATTTTGAACTAATTATAGAACAGGGTAAGGGTTAACTGAATCTGTTTCAGAGTATCAAACTTGATCAATCTGAAGCCCTTCAGCTCTCAATTTTCAGAATAGAATAGACCATCAGTATGAAAGGCCCAAATTTGTAATGACAAACAGCGTAAACCTTTATCAAAGGGCTCCTCTAGGAACCCTCCAATCTGGGTCTACACTGTTTGCATATGAAAGTGCATGTGTGTCAAAGGTTGAAAGGGAACGAGTAGTAATGAAATTGACTGGATATAATTTATTACTACTGTTCAAAAGTGGAAAGTCCTAAACTCTTCACAATTCTATTACAACTAAGGATGTGCCTAGCATTTGAATAGAGACTGGATCCAGATCAGATACTACATAAACGTTCAGCTGTTTAGGATCAAAGCTTTTTGTACTTGATCAAATAATCTGGTACAGAGGCAAGCTGTGATAGATCTACAGTTGTACCTCTCTGCAGCAGCCATTAACCCTTTCCCTCATATAAACACCTTTTTATGCCTTTACAAACAGTGTAGACCATCATCTGGGTCCATGCTTATAAAGCTTTTAGTTGAGTCTGAGATCGTTCTCAAGCTTTTGATTGGTCAGATTTGAGCCTTTGGCTCAAATCTGACCAATCAAAAGCTTGAGAACTCAAATCTGACCAATCAAAAGCCTGAGACTCAACTAAAAGCTTTTGAAATTATAATACAGTTGAACCTCAATATCTTGAACTCGGATAACTCAAACTTCAGGATAACTCAAATTAAAAATTCTGTCCTTCCAAAATTTAAAACACAGAATTGTTCTAAAAATGTATCACTACACATATCTAGAAACACATTAGACAACTTAAAGATGTATGCTGCGCAAATTTCCGCAAATTTTGCGTTTCGAAAATCAATGGGTTTTTAAGTAAAGCACAAGGAAGGATGTTACAAAAGTGACAATTGTTTGTTCCTACTAAGGGGATGATAAGTGTGGTTTAATTTCGTCGTGTCTCAACCTTATTCATAAGTGTTGTTCTAATTTTGCCATGTTTCCTTTATAATGTGTTAAATAATACTATTTCTAATCCAATTTACGAGGGTGACATTATTTTAAGTCAATCTAGTCATGCATGATCCTCTATTCTAAAATATCTGAACTATAACAGAACTAAGCTACTTAGTCATTTCGTAGATTTATATAAATGATGAATATTGAACAATCCCCTGGACAATCTGAAACATTGTTAAGTATCAGTAAGTGTTTGAAAGTGTTTCCAAGTTAGACATCTATCATAATAACTGATTATTATTCACATGGTTCAAGTCCAAAATAGGTCTGGGTCAATGTGGTGCCGATTACTTGACTCTTAGCAAACTAGTACATTGTATCCAATTCATAATAACCTATGAATGCAAACAACTAGGATCTGGATGGGACTAGAGTTATTCGGTGTTACTGGCAGTCTCATCTGGATCCAAGCTATTTAACCCTTACAACGCTGAATTTTCAAATGGAATATTCCAGAATTCAAATAAGTCAAGCTTATGGTGAATATTTAGGGATGTTTTCTAAAGAAAAGTGTAACATGACAAACAGTGCAGACCCTGATGAGAGGGCTCCCCTAGGAGCCCTCTCATCTGGGTCTACACTGTTTGCAAAGGACATTAGTGACTCGGTCCCGCACTGTAAGGGTTAAACCTTGATCAAGGAGATGTATAGAAACTCGACATCTAAACAGGAATCTAGCTGCTTGTCAATCTCTTTGTATATTTTCAGAAAAAGATGAAAAAGTTAACTCCATGAATATTCATGAGAAATTATGACATCATCAATATAAATCAGATAAATATTCAAAATGGCATATTTATAATTCAAAACATAGTTTACAATATTTGCCAATGCAGATACTGCAGAATCAGATCTTTATCATTCCATAAGCAAACAGCAGATCCTGATCAGAGGGCTCCTAGAGAAACCATCTGATCGGATCTACTATTTGTAAAGGCATGTATAAAGGTGCATCTATGGAGTAAAAGATTAATTTCATAGGTAAACAGAGCATACCCTAATCTGATCTGGGTCTTCCCTTGTTTGCAAAGGCTTCCCTAACAAGAGGGTCGTCACGGGTGACAAATGCCCCCAAAGTGTTTGACACCGAAATGCATTTTGGTGGAAAAACAATACAATGTAATGCAGGTGTAACATGAAATTTTGATGCTGTTAAAAATGACACAGGAGTCAGTTCTTAACATTAGAAACAGAACCTTTGACGATTATGATAGCTAAGAAAAGAGCCAAGCATCAAAACTTAGTTAAAAAGGACCCTAAGTCATTCTCAACGTTAAAAAGGACCCTGGGTTGATTGTCAACGTTTAAGGTATAGGAGATATGCTCTGGACAAGCTTTTTGTATCTGATAAGATATAGGAGATATGCTCCGGACTGTAAAATTGAGGTCAAAGGTCAAGGTCAAGGTCAGTGATCTGAAAATGGTACATGACTCTCCCCCATCCCAAGATGAACTCACAAACCAAATTTGGATTCCGTAGCTGGTAAGGTATAGGAGAAATGCTCCAGACAAGCTTTGTGTAAAATCTAGGTCAAAGGTCAAGGTCACAGTGACCTGAAAATGGTACGCGACACACCGCCATACCAAGATAAACTCACACATTAAATTTGGAATCCGTAGCTGGTAAGGTATAAGAGATATTCTTTGGACAACCTTTTTTGTAAAATCGAGGTCGAAGGTCAAGGTCAAGGTGACAGTGACCTGAAAATGGTACGCGACACTCCGCCATCTGAAGGTGATCTCACAAACCAAATTTGGAATCCGTATCTGGTAAGGTATAGGAGATATGCTCTGGACAAGCTTTTTGTAAAATCGGTCAAGGTCAAGGTCAAGGTTAAGGTCATAGTGACCTGGAAATGGTACATGACATTCCGCCATCCCAAGATGAACTCACACACCAAATTTGGAATCTGTAGCTGGTAAGGTAAAGGAGATATGCTCCGGACAAGCTTTTTGTAAAATCGGTCAAAGGTCATGGTCAAGGTCACAGTGATCTGAAAATGGTATGCGACACTCCTCCATCCAAAGATGAACTCACACACCAAATTTGGAATCCTTAGCTGGTAAGGAATAGGAGATATACTCCGGACAAGCTTTTTGTAGCTGGTAAGGTATAAGCGGTTTTTAAAATCGAGGTCAAAGGTCAAGGTCAAGGTCACAGTGACCTGGAAATGGTACGCGACACTCCGCCATCCCAAGATGAACTCACACACCAAATTTGGAATCTGTAGCTGGTAAGGTAAAGGAGATATGCTCCGGACAAGCTTTTTGTAAAATCGGTCAAAGGTCATGGTCAAGGTCACAGTGATCTGAAAATGGTACGCGACACTCCTCCATCCCAAGATGAACTAACACACCAAATTTGGAATCCTTAGCTGGTAAGGTATAGGAGATATACTCCGGACAAGCTTTTTGTAGCTGGTAAGGCATAAGCTTTTTTTAAAATCGAGGTCAAAGGTCAAGGTCAAGGTCACAGTGACCTGGAAATGGTACGCGACACTCCGCCATCCTAAGATGAACTCACACACCAAATTTGGAATCTGTAGCTGGTAAGGTAAAGGAGATATGCTCCGGACAAGCTTTTTGTAAAATCAAGGTCAAAGGTCAAGGTCAAGGTCACAGTGACATGAAAATGGTACGCGACACTCCCCCATCCCAAGATGAACTGACACACCAAATTTGGTATCCGTAGCTGATGTGACAAAGGAAATATACTCCGGACAAAAGGTACACACACCCACACACGCACACACCCACCCACCCACCCACACACCCACCCACACACCCACACACCCACCCACACACGCACGGTGCGATCACTATATGCCGCCAAAGCCTAGCTTTGGGGGCATAATAAAAAATATGAAGTAGGCCAAGTTTGTATCAAAAAGTTTGCGTGCTAAAAATGCAAACTGCATGTATGCCCTCTACAAAATTACAATCTGAGTAGCGAATACTTTGTATCTTGATACTCCCTTTAACTGCAGATTTGATTTACATCTGGATTGTAATGTTGTGCAAATGGTCTAAAATATCTGCATATCTGGTATGATGTTACTTATGTACAAGTAAAAGAAAAGCATATGCTGTGTCAAATAAAAATGAAAAACTTCCTCATCCAGCAAAATAAACAAAGTAAATACCTGACTGTAAAACATAAAAATGTCAGTTTGTCTTATTGATTAGATGGATTAATTTTGTAGTCTTTGTATCGGTGCTGTTAAGATCTCTTGAAAATTTATTGCAGTTATATCAAGATCTCTTGAAAAAGTATTGCATGGTCATGTCATGTTTTACTTAAGAATAGGCAATCTAGAGGTGTACACCACTCCCACATCCTTCTAGACTACAAAAACAAACACACAAGCACTTCAGTAAATAAACAATACATGTTTGTGGAACACTATGCCCTCAATATGAACTTTCACCTTGATGTATGACCTTGACCTTAATAAGTCACCCCTAAAAATGTTTGCCCCATAAGTTGCTGATGCATGCCAAATTTGAAGTATGTATTGTTATAATTTTGAAAGTATTTGACTCTATATTGGGTTAATATTAATAACAATTTCAGTAGATGGAACTTGTTAGAGTTCTAATCACACAAGTCAGATAGGACAGCACTGAACAAAGGCAGTTAATCATTGCTAACTAGTGTCAAGCATGTTACCTTCCTTTGTCTAGCCTGCTAACATGTTAGCACCTACAGAATGATATATAAACCAGGACCCAAGTGAGAGAGGGGACTTTTGGCTTTTGGACATTTTACTTTTGGCTTGGAATAGTTGAGAGAGCTCATGTTAGAAATGGCTCGATTTAGACCGTAGAGTTAGTAATAAAATGTATCTATACTCTAAGAAGACTTCGTCGTCGTAGTCCCCCTTTTAAAATTTACAACACTGGTGGCAGCGTCGGGATGAAGACTTTAACATGTCTCTAATGTGTTAAGAAAAGGAACATTGATATTTTTGGAAGTTTGGAACAGAACTTTGGTGATACATAATTTAAATTTTGGATAAGAAAATGGGACCAAAACGACAACCAGAAAAAGACAAAGACAGTGTCAGTGTGATATCAGACATTGATGAAAGCCGTGCTTTAAGTGAAATTGAAGTTTTAAAACAGAAACTTAAAGCCGCAGAAAAAGAAAATGGTGTTTTACAGACAAGACTCAGAAAGAATGAGGAAACATTTTTCCACGAAAGAGAGGAACTTGTAAAATCATATCAAGAAAGACTTTGTACAGTAACTATTCAAAATAGTGGAATTCACGAATCTTCAACAAGTCAAAGATCGAGTCAGCGTGCTCAGAAATATGAAGTTCCTCTACCAAGGCAACATCTTTTCGACGGCAAGCAATCATGGGAAGGATTCATACATCCGTTTGAATCTATGGCAAATGCTTGTGATTGGACAGAAAGTGAGTACCTGTTCCGGTTAAAGAGCAGTCTGCGTGGCGAAGCAGCTGAATACGTATTTGGGCAACTTCCAGGTGACAGTTTAAACAACTATACATGTTTGAAAGAAGCCTTAGAATCACGCTTCATGGAAAAGAGATCAGCATCTTCGTATCTGGAAGAATTGGAGAACAGAAAGCTCAACAAAGAAAAGGAGACCTTAGCAGAATATGTTGCAAGCTTAAAGAAATTAATTGTTAAGGGATTTCCAACAGCTGATATTTCAACCCGTGAAACAATTGGTATACGTTATTTCCTGAAGGGTTTACATGACTCCCAAGCAGCCATGTTCATCGGAATGAAAGATCCAAAATCTCTTGACAATGCCAGGGATTTGCTTGAGAACTACAGCAGCATCCGAGACGACGTTCGAAACCCTCGGATACGGAATGTGGACGGACCCGTGAAGGATCTGTATGTGACAGAGTCGCGCTTACAGGAATTTGGCAAGGATTTGAAATCAAATATCGGCAAGAAAATTGATATTCTTGCTCAGAAAATTGAGAACAACGCTGGAAAAAGAACCAAGAAAGTCAACAAGAGGGACATCACCTGTTATGCATGTCAGCAAAAAGGTCATTATGCGTCGGAATGCAGAGCTGACAACAATCAGTCGGAAAACTAATCGGGACCAAGGCTCACGGCCCAGCGTTGGTCACTGAAAAGTATGTGCATTGTGATGCAAATAATATTTCGGAAAATATAAGATGCAGGAGTGCGTCTGGTGATGGATTATCAGTTGTAGTTCCAGTTAAGTGCTCTGGAAATATAAGTGCAAATTTTGTGTTGGACACTGGTGCTTGTGCAACAATTATTTCAACTGCTTTGTATAACAGGATACCTCCAGATCTTAGGCCAGAACTTGAACAAGTTTCTGGAGCTGTGTGTCTAGAGGTAGCCAATGATGGATATTTACAGTTAGATGGCCAGTGCAAATTTCAATTCAAAGCATCTGGACACATTTTTGAATATCCAGTGTTTGTAGCACCTATTCGTGAAGATGGACTTATTGGCATGGATTTTCTGTTCGATAACGAATATCAGTTAAGATAACGAATATCAGTTAAGCGCTAAAAATGGATTACGTTTAAATGGAAAGAAAGTTTTTACTGTTATTGAGAAAGTTCCATTAAGAGCTGTGAGAATAACAGCCCAGTCTAGGATCTCGATACCTGGGAACTCGGAGTGTGTCATCCCGGGTCAAGCAATAAATCTGGAAGCAATTAAAAGCCATTTAGGGGTCATTAGCTGTGTAGAAGATAAGTCGCCTGCTAACAATGTTATGGTAGGCAGTGTGCTGTTATCCCCAGGGACCATTAACAGTGATAATGTACCAGTCAGACTCGTAAATACATCAAACAGACGAGTAAAGTTAGCAAAGGGGTCAACCTTGGGATTTTTGCAGGAAATTGACTCAGATGACTTATTGAAAGAGAATGTGAAATTTTCGGAAAATGAAAATTGTGCAAAATATTTTCAGAAAAACTGTGACACTTCTTTTTGGTGTAAAGACTTGCAGGATTTATATAAGAGATCTTGTGAAAATTTGGATTCTGTGCAGAAACAAAAATTAAAGGAACTACTACATGAGTACAGGGACATATTTTCAAAATCTTCAAATGATTTGGGGCGAACTAATCTTGTCAAACATGATATTGAGATAAAGGAAGGTGCGAGGCATATCAAAATTCCACCCCGCAGGGTTCCTCGTGCATTTGCAGACCAAGAAGAGAAAATTATACAAGAACAATTGGATATGGGAATTATTGAAGAAAGTACTAGCCCATGGTCTGCACCATTGTGTTTTGTGAGAAAGAGAGACAATCAAGGAATACGAGTTTGCATAGATTACCGCCGACTAAATGAAGTGACTAAGAAAAATGCTCATCCCTTGCCGAGGATAGACAGTTGCTTAGAAAGTTTAGGTGGAAATAAGTATTTTTCATGTTTGGATTTGACATCTGGATTTTATCAAATTGAAATGAATGAAGATGATAAAGAAAAGACTGGCTTTGTAACATCTCATGGTTCCTTTTATCAATATGTGACTATGCCGCAGGGACTAAGTAACAGTCCTGCGACATTTCAACATTGTATGGAATTAATCTTTAGGGGGTTACAGTGGAAGACTATGATCATTTACATGGATGATATTTGTTCATATGGAAAGACATTTGATGAGGCATTATTGAGACTAGAAGAAATATTTTCTAGGCTTAAAAGCGCAAATTTGAAGTTAAAGCCGAGCAAGTGTCAACTATTTCAAGAGACGGTCAATATTCTTGGACATACTGTAGACTCCGATGGAATTCGACCGACAGATGAAAAAGTGAAAGCAGTGAAAGAATGGCCTGTTCCAAGGACTTTAACTGATCTCAGGTCATTTTTGGGTTTCTGTTCGTACTACAGAAAATTTATTCGTGGTTTCAGCGAGAGGGCTGCCCCACTTAACCGCTTAATGGAGGCCGGTCGAGCGTTTGAATGGGGTGAAGAACAGCAGAGGTCATTTATGGATTTGAAGACAACTCTTACTGGAAATGAGGTGTTGGCTTATCCTCAGGATGATGGGCTATTTATCCTTGATACGGATGCTTCTAATTTGTCCATTGGAGGGTGTTTAAGCCAAATGCAATGGTCAGAAACAGCTCAGGATTATGTGGAGAAACCAGTTTCGTTTGCAAGCAAAACTCTGGATAAGACCCAGCGTCGATATTGTGCAACTCGTAGGGAACTGTTAGCTGTTGTGACTTTTGTAACTCAGTTCAGACACTATCTTTTGGGTAGAAAGTTTCTACTAAGAACAGACTGTTCCAGTTTGAGGTGGATTATGTCCTTCAAATCACCGACAGACCAAATGGCAAGGTGGCTAGAGGTTCTGTCACAGTATAATTTCCAGATTGAGCATCGCAGTGGAAAGAAACACAGCAATGCGGATGGATTGTCAAGGATAACATGCAATCCTCAAGATTGTCAGTGCTATGACGGCATTACAGTGCTTCAGGATTTGCCATGTAAGGGTTGCGAGGCGTGTGTGAAGAAACACGATTCATGGTCGGACTTTGCTCAGTTTGACGACGTGGTACCATTATTTGACAATGGTACATCACACTCACCAGCAAGGATAACCCGTGTCGGCAAAATTGGAGCTAAAGTGTGTACATTCAATGCCTGGATTTACACAGTGTTTCAATTTGTATGCATGTGGATGACATGGTTGGTAGTCAGCATGCATCAGGTGTGTCTTGGATTTAGGAAGTTTAGTCGCAATTGTGTTGGGATAATCAACCGCCTGCGTTTCCAGACGAATCCATGGGTAGACAGTAGAGAGTCAGACGTGGAATCACTTGATACGGAATTGTCGCAGAAGAGGAGCGTAAATGTAAACTTAGGTAGCTCACTTACCGCCAGTGCATGCAGATTACCTTTGTTTAGTAGTTTCAAACAGATCTGTGCAGTCAACAAGTCACCCAAGATATGGCAGCTCTACAACTGCAAGACCCAGATGTTGGAGTTGTGTTAAAGTGGTTTAACGCAAGTAAAAATAGGCCAGTTAGGGATAAAGTAGCTGGGTACTCCCCTTCTGTACGAAACATGTGGTTACACTGGGATTTACTAAGTGTAATTGATGGTGTAATATTCAAGAAATCCATCTCCAGAGATGGCAGAGACATTATGCAATTAATTGTGCCAAAAACTTTGCAGAAAGAAGTGCTTAAGTCTTGTCATGATTCAAACACTGGTGGACATTTGGGAATTGACAAGACTTTCTCAAAATTAAAAGGGAAATTTTACTGGTATAGAATGAAAGACAGTGTAAAGATGCATATACGTTCCTGTGAAAAGTGTTTAAAAAGAAAGAGACCTTTAAAAATGCCAAAATCACCACTTACGGAATATACTGTGGGATTCCCTATGGACCGTTTATCTACAGATATTATGGGACCCTTCCAGGAGTCTGACAGTCACAACCGGTACTGTTTGGTAGTAGTGGACAATTTTACCAAATTTGCAGAAGCTTATGCAATTCCGGATCAGACAGCTTCTACAGTTGCTACTAAAATTGTCTATGAGTTTCTATCCCGCTATGGAATGTGTTTGGATTTACACTCGGATTTAGGATCTAATTATCAGTCAAAATTGTTCAAAGAAGTTTGTAGATTGTTGGAGATTAACCAAACTAAAACCTCAGGATACAGGGGTATGGCTAATGGTGCACCAGAAAGGTTCAACCAAGTGCTGCAAAATATGATCACTACTTATGTTAATGAAAATCAGACAAATTGGGATGAAAATCTTAACTTGGTAACATCAGCATACCGCAGTTGTACACATGAAGCAACTGGGTTTACACCCAATATGATGATGTTTGGAAGAGAAGTTAACCTCCCTGTGGAACTGTCATTAGGCTGTGTTACTGTCAAGGACTATAATTCAAACAGTGTAGACTATGTTCAAGATTTACAAACAAGACTTTGCAATGTGTATGAAATAGCCAGATCAATTTTAAAGAGAAATGCTGAACGCCAGAAGAGAGACTATGACACAAGGACAAGTTCAAACTCTTACAAGGTTGACGATCTAGTTTTGTGCCTAAACAAGACTAGGGTTAAAGGCAAATCAAAGAAAATTGATCCAAACATCTGGGAAGGACCGTATCAAATTAAAAGAAAAATCAGTGATCTTTTGTATGAAGTAAAAACTGGACGAAAATCACAATCTAAAGTTATCCACCATGACAGGCTAAAGGCTTACACAGGCAACAAGGTACCAGATTGGTGTCAAAAGGAAAGGAATGTTAGCACAACGGTTCCAGCCAGAACACCATCAATCAAGCAGAGTGAAACAACTGTTACCTTGTTAGCGGCTAACAAGGTACCTTCCAATGTGTCTTGTCAACACCAGCGGAAGAGTTCACGACCCAAGAAGCCAGTGGACCGCTATCAGTCGTGGCACCTTTAGCATGGAACTGCTAACATCAAAGGATACATATCGGAATCTGCAGAGAAGTTGTCATCAGGATTCTAAGACAAAGGACCTGATGGTACCTGCATTGGGACAAAGGAACCTTGTCTCACTCTTTTGTAAAAAGTCAAGTGCAACAGTTGGATTTACTGTGAATATTCCTAGTTGGATTTACTGTGAATATTCTTTGTTGGATTTACAGTGATTCTTTATGGAATATATCTGGATTACAGTGCCATTGGAATAATTTAAAATTCTATTGGATATAATGTGCTGTGATTCGTTTTGGATATAATGTGTTGTGATTCATTTTGGATTATTAAATGATCAATCCTTTTTGTTTCAGAAAATAACAAAATTAGCGCCAATTTCTAGGTTTAATTCAATGTTTTGTTTAAAACTAATTTTGTATTCATTTAATTGGGGCGCTCAGGACTCTTTATAGCAGGACGTCTGCTAAAGTTAATTTCATATTAACATTTTAAAGTGCCTTTTTGTTCAAATATACTAGCTGTTAAGATTATTAAATACATGGCACTTGTCGCGAAATATAGGACATTAGAGTGAAAGTGAAATGTGTGATTGTGCCTCATTACAAACGAAATAATTAAGACTCGATCACCATGGACATGAAACGACAATACATGGAATACCAGTGGGGATACTATATAGAACTTGTATATCTCATGAGTTTACGGACTTGTAAGAACTATGATTGGGAAATGTGTAAGAGATGCACATTCTTTTAATGCATGTAACGGTTAAATTAGAATAAGATAACAAGACTATGATTAGTAAGGATTATATATGTACTATGTTAACTGTAGATTAACTTTTGAATGTGAGAGAGATGGGTCATATACTTTTTGTTTTAACAGTTTAGAGTAGCACTTGTATCTTTTGTTTATATTTCATATGAAGGAAAATATGAATACTTATGTAAGTGCTATTATTGCTTTTATCGATGGTGATTAATGGGGACCATTAATCCTAAGTAGGGGGGAGTGTTATAATTTTGAAAGTATTTGACTCTATATTGGGTTAATATTAATAACAATTTCAGTAGATGGAACTTGTTAGAGTTCTAATCACACAAGTCAGATAGGACAGCACTGAACAAAGGCAGTTAATCATTGCTAACTAGTGTCAAGCATGTTACCTTCCTTTGTCTAGCCTGCTAACATGTTAGCACCTACAGAATGATATATAAACCAGGACCCAAGTGAGAGAGGGGACTTTTGGCTTTTGGACATTTTACTTTTGGCTTGGAATAGTTGAGAGAGCTCATGTTAGAAATGGCTCGATTTAGACCGTAGAGTTAGTAATAAAATGTATCTATACTCTAAGAAGACTTCGTCGTCGTAGTCCCCCTTTTAAAATTTACAACAGTATGTGCAATAGCCACAAAATTATTGTCCATGTTAAAGTTGAAAACAACCAACTAACCAATGTACAGACAGCAAAAACAATTATGCAATATGCCCAATATGATTGGGGAGGGTGTTATCAAAAGAAGGGGTATAAAAAGAGTCAAATCCTAATTATCCTAAATACTGTATAAGACTACAAGCCAATACCTGTGATAGTGATGAAGAAAATTGGACTTGTGCGCAAGAAATGCAAATTTTCTATTTTCACAATGAGCCGCAACCCTTATACATGTGAGGTATGGCCTCTGAACTACATAATTAACTTATAAATGCATGTATAACAAGCAAATAGTCATGAGGAAAATTGGACTAAAGCATTAAACATGCGCCAACAATTGAAACCAAAAATTGAGAAGGGCAGCAATTCCTGCAATAATGGACAGATTGTAACAGGACTGGTGAAAAACGTGCAGCCAGACTGGGGCTCGAACCCGGGACCCCTCACTTACAGGGTAAGTGTTCTACCCAATGAGCTATTCGAACTGCTTACTTTTCTTCACCCAGAACCTGTACTCTGCCTGTTACACTACTCCCCCTTTTTCCCTGAGGAACTTGCTGTAACTCATGAGAAATCATGGGCATGCATAGGGTCCGATTTTCAAGTTGGGCGACAACTGTGACAGGACTGGTGAAAAACATGCAGTCAGACCTGGGCTCGAACCCAGGACCCCTCATTTACAAGGTGAGTGCTCTACCAACTGGGCTATCAAGATTCAATAAAGTTTCAGCTAAATTTGTGTAATATGAACAAGAAGAAGTGCAGACAAAGTTGTGTATACAGAATGACAGAGATGGACAGACGGACGGACGGACAGTCAGACTGATAGATGGACAACCTGATTCCAGTATAACCAGGGAAGGGGGTAGGAGGTGGGAGTGTTATAATTAGACAACCCTAAATGAACACACCAGCTGAAGGATGCACATATCATTAGTCAGTACACTAAAAGGCCACTGTGAAAATTATGTTGAGCTGATAGTAAGCTAGTCCGGATAAACTATCACAAACATTGCAGACAAAATTACTTCCAAGTGCAAAAGGTTAAATTCATTGTTGGGAAGTCATTTCTGTTTCAATAGATGACATACATTTTATATGCCCTCAAGGTGTAACCAGTTATTCCATATACATTTGTATATACATATATCTTGTAACCCCCTTGTAAACAGGGTACACCCAGATCAGTCAGCTCCTATAGGAGCCATCTCATCAGGTCTGCTCTGTTTGCTTATGGATTTACAAACAATAGATCTCTATCTACATTTTAAACAAAGGCAGAACTTTTCTTGTTCATATGCAATTATAAATATTAAGATAATAAATGTCCATACAATTACATACATTATATCTTAACCCTTCGCTTGCTGAATTTTAAAATACATTTCTCCTTCTTTACCCCATGTCCTGTTGTATAATTACATATATCTTCACTGTGTACAATTATTTCGCTGTGCAATCACTGTTATGGAGTGCATTGGGTGCACAATCAACTTGTAAATAGTGCAGACCCTGATGAGACAGCTCCTACAGGAGCTGTCTCATCTGGGTCTTCACTATTTACAGGTAGGTATATTGACGTGAATAGCAAGCGAAGGGTTAATATTCATTGAGTAAAGGGATAAATATGGCTCATTTCCAAGAATTTCATACCGGCAGAAAGTATGCCAAATCATTTCTTAAACTCGTACTTGTATATCTTACTTCCGAGAAAACCTTTGAACCCGACATGGTTTACAAGTACATAGGAGACCGATATAAAATCTGCTCTGTATGTAAACAGCCTATTTTACAATGCACTTTAAATTCTTAGTATTCAAAGTGGCTTGGCCCATCACTGTTTAACCCTTACAACCCTGAATTTTAAAATGGACTGTTTCATGATCGAAGCAGGTCAATCTTATGGTGAATAGTTAGGAATGTTTCTAAAGAAAAGTGTAACACACCAAACAGTGCAGACCCTGATGAGAGGGCTCCTCTAGGAGCCCTCTCATCTGGGTATACACTATTTGCAAAGGACATTAGTGACTTGTGTCTCGCACAATAAGGGTTAATGATACAGAACTTATATATGCAACATGAAGGGTTTAAATCTGCTAGAAGATTCTGAGTGACAAAACAGGGCCAACCCTGATCAGAGAGCTCCTCAAAGACCTACACTGTTTACAAATGTTAGTAACTTAGTACACTTTTTCCGGCTTTCAAAGGGTTATCATTTTAAACCCTTTCAATGCAAAAAGCAAGATAAATTGCCTTTAACCCATTCCTTCATAGGCTATTTTTAGATCCAACCACTTTGAATAAATCTACCGAAAAGGAGCATTAACTAGAGGTTTTTGTCAAAAAAACGAATGTCTCCCCTCTAATAAAAACAATATGTAAAGGGAAATCACTAAAAATGTTATGGTCTTGACGAATGATACTTCCCCTCATTATGCGTTTTCCACATTACATTTTTCAAGAAGAAAATGATAACAGCTAATAACTCCAAAAATACTGATACCAGATTTATGGCCCTTGTGCATGACACTTACTTTCATCATGCTCTTTCCAAAAATAAAACGTCATTCCAATAGCATCAGTCAATAGGAGTTAATGATCGGCCAAAAAATGTAACAAAGGGCAATAACTCCAAAAGTATTGAAGCCAGAATTATGGCCCTTGTTCATGACACTTTCTCTCATCATGCTCTTTCCATATATGAAGTTTCAATACGATGGCAAGAGCCATGTAGGAGTTATCGTCCGGACAAGAAAGAATTAAACAAATGTACAAGGGGCAATAACTCTAAATTTATTGAAGCTGGAGTTAAGGATCTTATGCATGACACTTTCTCTTATTATGATTGTTCCATGTATGAAGTTTCACTCCAATGGCATGTGTCACATAGGAGTAATCATCCGGACAAAAAATTGTGATTGTTTTTAAAAAGGGCAATAACTCCAATATTAGTGAAGCCAGAGTTATGGACCTTGTGCATGACACTTCCTCTCGTTATGATCTTTCCATATATGAAGTTTCAATCCAATGGCATGAGCCATATAGAAGTTATCGTCCGGACAAAAAAGTGTGATTTTTTTACAAAGGGCAATAACTCCTATATTAGTGAAGCCAGAGTTATGTACCTTCTGCATGACACTTCCTCTCGTTATGATCTTTCCATATATGAAGTTTCAATCCAATGGCATCAGGCATATTGAAGTTATTGTCCAGACAAAAAATTATAATATTTTTTACAAAGGGCAATAACTCCAATATTAGTGAAGCCAGAGTTATGTACCTTGTGCATGACACTTCCTCTCATTATGCTCTTTCCATATATGAAGTTTCAATCCAATGGCATCAGGCATGTAGGAGTTATCGTCCGGACAAAAAAGTGTGATTTTTTTTTACAAAGGGCAATAACTCCAATATTAGTGAAGCCAGAGTTATGGACCTTGTGCATGACACTTCCTCTCATTATGCTCTTTCCATATATGAAGTTTCAATCAACTGGCATCAGGCATATTGAAGTTATCGTCCGGACAAAAAGTGTGACAGACAGACGGACAGACGGACAGACAGACAGACGGACAGACAGACAACTCTCACGAAAACAATATGTCTCCCCCATATAAATATGGGGGGAGACATAACTAGAGAAAAGGATTTTTTTTTTAAGAATTTTGTAGTTTGAAACTATTGTGATAAATAGAGCATTTGCTCCTATAGGAGCAAATGCTCTATTTATCACAATGGTTTCAAAAGGCGTCAATATGAGGGAATGGGTTAAATTTGTATACTGTGTAAAGCCAGATCAGAGGGCTCCGATGAAATCACCTGGTCAGGATCTGCATCATTTGACACATTTTACAGTTTATGGAGAAAAAAACCCCTCCAGAATCAGCATGAGACAGTCGAACATCAAATCTGGAAAGGACCACTTGAAAACTTAGTGGTGTTAGGGTTACATGCAGGGAGATGACATAACTGGCATATACATGTACACAAAATATGCAGTGTTTGTAATCACAAAATATCTTCAGAAAGATACTGTCCATACTATATTAGATCTGGTGTTTACCCTTTACTCAAGCCTTTTAAGGCCATTGCAAACAGAGTAGACCTGTAGGAGCTGTCTCACCAGGATAGGATCGTTTTGCTTATGGAATTATATATATAGATCTAATTCTACATGTTCCATTATGGCCAAAACTTCCTGTGTCCTTATGCCATTATAAATATTCATCGGAAGTAATACTGGTACGTCATTTTTTCTTACATGAATAATTGAATATTCATGACATAAAGTGTTGTGTCCCACATTCAAAGGATAAATTTATCAGTAGCCTTCCTTACTGTTACCTTATTTACTCTTGATATTTAGACTCACAATCTCCAGAGCAACAGATAAATATGCGTACTCAGATACTAAAATCGCCATTTCTCCACCAAACCCTATGTTGTGACCACTCTTTAGAATCGTCTCGAAGAGACGATTCTAAAGAGTGGTCACAACATAGGGTTTGGAGGAGAAATAAAGAAGTTTATTCTTGAAATTGTGTTATCTTATCTGGAGCTCTGAATCTCCCCTCTTTACCTTTGCAAAGCTGGATGAATCAACTCTGCACTGGTTCTAGAACTATGAATGAAATCAGTGAAGCAGCTTATAGCATAGACTCTATCATAGCTAGCAGTTTCACTGTTTGCTTCCACAGACTTCAAAACACCATAATGATTAGCTTCGTTTTTATAAAAGAATTCATGGTAAAATGCTTTGGTCTTGGTCTGAGGTAAAGTTTTTCTTCTTTATATGATGATTAGAAATCCATTTGATTTAGCAGGACAATGGACAGGTAACTTGGTATGCGTGTACTAAAATCCAAGTTCACATTTCAGTAAAGTTTCAAACCTTGAGTACTGTAATCATTCTAAATATTTAGCCAAACTAACTTAGGCAAATAGTGTAAATGCAGATCAAACTGCTTCAAAAGGAACGATTTGATCAGGGTCTACACCATATGTTACTCCATCAGTTTTATTTAACCCTTAATTTCCCTGTTCTATGTTTACAGTAAAACCTCTCTATAACGGCAACTAAAAACGCATCAAGTATTTTGTGTTAAAGGCAGGTGGCTGCTTAAAGCAAGGAGAAAGTAAAACAGAACACTCCTATAGGAGCATTCTGTTATACGTTCCCCTTGCTTTAAGCAACAACCTGCCCATAATACCAACTAATTAACACAATTTAGTGGTCGCTATTGAGAGGTTTTACTGTATTTCAAGTTTCAATACCTACTGAATATTCATGGACAAAATAGTAACCATAAAATACTGAAGGTGGAACATTGTAGCCATTTTAAATGTACAGTCAGCTGAGCGGTCATTCGGACTGAAAGTAGACTATAACTAGGTACTTTACATTTTAGAAACTAAAGAAACAAAATATATCAAATTCTATTAGCAAACAGAGCAGACCCTGATCAGACACTCCTTTAGAGCCGTCTGATCTGGGTCTACTCTGTTTGCAAATGTGTAAAAAACATGTTTAACCCTTTCCCTCATATAAATGTGTTTTCACGCATTTGCAAACAGATCAAACGCAGTATTAAAACTTACATTATCTAAATCTTAGAATGTCATGTTTGACTGAAAATCAATGTCAAGATATCATCAGGATGCTACTTAATGGAAGTCACCAAGTGGCTGGGACTAGGAAAACTGGCAAGACAAGAGATTACCAAAGAAGTGGCTGTCCTTGTGTTGACAACATGACGCCAGGACTCGTGAGTATAATACCACACACATTTACTTCATCACTTTAAGAACTGCTAATGAAACTCTGCAGAATACTCAGGATTAGCACAATAACTGAATTTATTTGAGATACAATTTAGGACAAGAAATTGAATTATGACAATGACATCTATATCTGGGTTTTAATTTAACCCATATACTTGGTAATGGTTCAACCCGGGACACACATGCACTGTCATTAGCAAACAGTGTAGACCCAGATCAGAGGAATCCTAGAGAATCCTTTTGACCAGGGTCTGCACTGTTTACTGCCTTTCATACCTGAGTGGACTCTATACTAAAACACTGATGGTCTGTTCCTCTCTGAAAATTCAGGGTTGAAAGGGTGAGGGCTTATATTGATGAAATATTTCACCAGAGATACACTTGTGTATTTAGGTGTTAACCCTTTCCCTGTTCTGTGTTTATTACAAATTTCATTACCTACTGAATATTCATGGACAAAATAGTTATAATTAAATATAGAAGGTAATACATTGCAGCCATTTTCAAAAGTAAAGAAACAGATCTATCAAATTCTATTAGCAAACAGAGTAGACCCAGATCAGACGGCTCCTCTAGGAAAACACGTTTATATGAAGGAAAGGGTTAATATATTTATCAGTTTTTATAATATTCATATTTTGTCAGGACATGCATTTCTATTGTCCAGATACCCAGGTTGAAAGTAGAGCAGTTGGCTAGTTGCCAACCTTTTTTGAGTGATTGTACTGACACGCTAATTACCTGTGAAAATTTTGCACAATTACTGCAGCACATGTATTGATTACACAGCTTTAACTCTTAACACGTTAGCGATGAAACCATGATTACCTTCACAAACAGTTTGGATCCAGATGAGACGTGGGATAATACAGTGTCTCCTAAGGATCCAGACTGTTTGACACTCTGACCACATGTCGGCAAAGATATGAGAGAAATCTTATTTAACCCTTTCCTCCATTAATACACCTGTAATAACAACTTCTTGAAACCATTGTGATAAATAGAGCATTTGCTCCTATTGATCACAATGGTTTTATACTTTTCTCTAGAATAAAAAATATACAGTGTGCAAACTTGTTGTCTACTTCAATTCTAAACAATTCTCTTTTTTTCAAACCTTGTGTCCAAGTGTCAATCAGCTTGGGTCCTGATTAGACACAAGCTACTCAATACTGATCTAAATGTTTGTACATGTCATAAAAAAATTGCTCCAAGGTGTTGATGGAGTCAAGTTAACCCTTTCCTTCATATAAATGTGTTTTCATGCATTTGCTATTGCTAGTGGAATTCAGAAGATCTGTTTCTTTACTTTCTAAAATAGCTACAATTTTCCACCTTCCATATTTCGTTATAATCATTTTGTCCATGTATATTGAGTAGGAATCAAAATCTGGAATAAACAAGGAAAGGGTTAACTTAAGAAGATAAGCTCCAGACAGAATGTCTTCTATTTGATTATCTTCAAGAGTAAATCCATGATAACAGTTTTTATCTGGGAAGATCCTAGTAACACATTGTTCCATTAGGAACTACATGTAAACTATTCGATAGTCTCGCCATCTTGGAAGAAATGCAAGAAAGGTTGGCCAAGTAAATTGCAGCATAGGACATTTTTTGCAGAAGACAAGCATTAGTCATTTTAAAGGTTGAACTATTGAAACTCACACCAAGCACAAAGGCATTCTATTTTTAACCTATCTTTATTGACTGAAATCCATCAAGGTTACTCTTAACCCTTTACTCTATAATTATTTGTGAAAGAAATGATGACATCATGAATATTAATTAGATTAATTTTCATGAATTAATGAATATTAATTAGAATAACCTTTGTTCTGGAAAATTAACAAGAACGTTTGGCCATGGCAGAAATTGTACAATCATATCTAGAAGTAAACAGACCAGACTTGACCTGGGTCTACTCTGTTTTGCAAAGGCGTTAAAATGCCTATCTACTGTGTAAAGGGTTCATACTTGAATTGGTCACTTCATGAATATTCATTAACAACTTTTATCATGTAATTTTTTAAAGGGAATGTTTTGCTTTGATAAAAATTGTATGATCCAATCTTTATAATTCCATTAAGAAAACAGAGTAGACCCTGATCAGACATCCTACAGGAGCTGTCTGATCTGGGTTTACACTGTTTGCAAAGGCGTGAAAAGGCTTAAGGGTTAAAGCCATAAAGATTTATCACATTGGTTTGGGTTGCTTGTGTATACAATAAAAACACTCTAAATTGGGATTCTTAGTTTCTTTTAAATACTACTTAATAGACAGGTGGCAGCCTAATTCAAGGTGAAAGTTGTGCAGACAGCTCCTTTGGGAGCTACATGTATCTGCTTGATTTTCACCCTGCATTAAACTACAACCTGTCATAATGATCGGTATAGTAACTATTCTGCAATTCAGGTTTATATAGGGTTAACTGTAAAAATCAGTCTTGGAGACAAGTGGCAGCTTGATGCACGGTGAAAGTCATGCAGAAAGCTCCTAGAGGAGCTCTCTGTATGACTTTTGCCATGCATTAAGCAGCCACCTGCTTAACCCATTACCTCATAGGCTATTTTTAGATACAACCTCTTTGAATAAATCTACCATAAAGGAGCATTAACTAGAGGAAAGGAATTTTTTTTAGAATTTTGTAGTTTGAAACCATTGTGATAAATAGAGCATTTGCTCCTATAGGAGCAAATGCTCTATTTATCACAACGGTTTCACAAAGTGACTTTTACAGAGTCGTCAAAAGTCGTCAATATGAGGAAATGGATTAAAAGTCTGTAAATTCTTCTGAACTAAATTTCCAGTTTATAGAGTATTTACTGTACTCAGTGCTGTTGTAAACAAGGTTTTCAGAAATTCCAGGGGCCAAATCACAAGAAAACAGCAGGTCACAGTTTTCCCAACAAATGATTGTGGGTGTATGGGTTTTCCAGCAAGTCACATTTTACACATGATGTAAACAGACGGTCTAGACATGAATGACCTACTTAGACACACAACCACAAACATGTACAGTGAAGTGGTAGTCTAAACATAGCTATTGTTAACCCTTTACTTGTTGAATATTCATCAAAGAAATAATGACATCATCAGTATTTATTAGCTGAATTTATATAATAACATCTACAAAGGATTTTATGGTATTGGTAGAAATTGTAGAGTTAGGTTTATTATAATTTCATTAGCAAACGGAGCAGGCCCTGCATCATGAGTAAACCGCTCCTACAGGAGCCATCTGATCTGGGTCGATTCTGATTAGGCGCGATTAAGCATTTATATGAGGGAGAGGGTTAAGACAAATATGATTCAGAGGCTTATTGTGTTTTTATAATTCATTTTACATAAATTGATTACGAAAATCAATGACTTCATTTGAAAGGGAACTGTTAAGCCAAGGGAGGCAATTCAAACAATGCAACTTCTCTGAAATGTTTAAGATGGTCAGAGTTAATTCAGTCAAATTGATCAATTAATTGATATTTGATGAAGAATGGGATTTTACTGTATTACAAACAGTCTTACATCTAATTCTTATCAAGTTCAGCCCAACTGACTTTCATCCCCAAGCTTTATTCCAGATGAGACACCAAGTAACTCAGCATCCGATTTCATAAGAAATAATCTATACACTCTATAAATAGTATCTCAAAAGCTTGAACAAAATGGAAGTAATAAAAAGTTCAAACAGATCAAGGTTTTAGCAGACATTTTTCTGCACAATAAGGGTTAAACTGCAAGATGTTGAATAAACATGTAAGAAATCATGACACCAGGAATATTTATTAGCTGATTTTTTATAATGGCATACCCGTATGAGCAAGCACGAATTGTCAAGCAATCCATCGTCCCACAACGGAAACTGCTCTTAGCATTTCTACAGTAGACACCTTGAGTTGGATGTAAACTAACAGGGAATATTTATTGATATCACAAGTAGATCTATATACATGTGAGAGTGATGCTGTGTCAACTTTTTATTAATGGTCATTAATCCTTACACAGTATACAATTTAGTCTTATACAGTGTGCATCATTTTCAAGGACATTTAACTTCCCTGTTAGGTGGATGAGTCAAGGTCACAGAGAATTCAAAGCAATATTTGACAATCTGCTTTCCTAACATGTATCCACAGTTCCACACAAGAAATTTCGAAACCTTATCCCTTTCCCTCATGAACAAATATTTTCACACATTTGCAAACAGAATACGAGACTCCTATAGGAGCCGTCTGATCAGGGTCTACTCTGTTTGCTAATGGAATTTGATAGATTTGTTTCTTTACTTTCTAAAATGGCTACAATGTTCCACCTTCCATATTTCATTATAAATATTATCTTTTGTCCAGGAATATTCAGTAGATATTGAAACTTGGAATAAGTATAGAACAGGGAAAGTGTTAACTCAAGTAATCATTCAAACTAATTTGCAAACTTTTACTTAAATTGAAGAAAAGGCAAGTTGAAACTTCAATATGTCTAGGTCAGACAATTTTTAGCTTGAGCTCAACCTGGTGCTTTGATGCAATCATTTTGAGTATGCAAACCAGTATTTCATGCTTCTTTAAGTTCTTTATGTCTTTCCCCTTACATATGTCTGTGTACTGACTGTATTATCCCCCTTCCTCGGTAGGGTAAAGTTTAAGAATTGTTTAATTAAACAAGTTACTGTTTACTCAAATTTGACATGATAAATGTATGCATGCTGGCACTAATAAAATAATCGAATGATGTGCAAACGCTATTAACACCCAAACAATCTTTATTTGCAAACATTTTCATGGTCCGACATGCTTTGATTTATACCCGAAAAATATTTCGTTTAAAACTGTAATCGGCTAATTGATTACTTGCTAAAACTCAAGACAGATACATGAGAAGTGACAACCAAACAGGTACCATAAATGTTTCACATGTTTGTGTCCTCAAGTCAACACAGCTTAAAAATAAAAATGTGTACATAGGACACTGATGCCCCAACTTCTGTTTTTTTGTCACAGAATGTAAGAGCCATCATCATGTATGCAAAGTGATTCGTGCCATTTTTGCAAATAAAGGGCTGCTACTTCTAAACGACTGAAGATATTTACATGGCTATCAAACTTGACCAAGATATAATGGCCACAAACATGTGTGTAAAGTTTGGTGTGGATTGGACAAATACTTTTCAAGAAAGAGCCTGGACAAGATATTTTTAAAATATTTTTTGCAAACAAAGGGCCGCAACTCCTAAACGACTGAAGCGATTTACATGGCTATCAAACTTGACCAAGATATAATGACCACAAACCTGTGTAAAGTTTGGTGAGGATTGGACAAATACTTCCTAAAAAAGAATCCGGACAAGATATTTTTAAAGTCATTTTTGCAAATAAAGGGCCGCAACTCAAAACGACTGAAGCAATTCACATGGCTATCGAACTTGACCAATATATAATGGCCACAAACATGTGTGTACAGTTTGGTGTGGATTGGACAAATACTTTGCAAGAAAGAGGCCTGACAAATTCTTCTAGATGTGCATGCGGACATACGTAAGGACGGACATACATATGTACGGACAAGAGCAACCCTATATGCCACCACTTTGTGGGGGGCATGTTTAACTGGTGAAGGGATATAATTAAAGTTCGAACCAAGTCAGACCATTTAGCAGACCATTTCTGACCCAGCCATATTACATGGAATTAAGAACAACTTTTTCTGGGACTTTGACCAGACCTTGAGCAGGGGGCTGTTCTCCGCTCACAAATACTTGAGCTAATAAAGTTTGACTGTACAGATATATTGGTATACAGGTATATATTATATAATGCTATTCAGGTTTGTAATATTGAACAACCAAAACAATTTTTGGCATACTAATAAATTGGAGTATGACCCATTTGAGCCAGATTTTTCTCATCCATACAATATTCAAATATAATTTTCAAACATTTTAAGAGAAAGTCCTCCCTCAAACTATACTTTTGTCCCACATGTTTTTTAAAGGGTGGTCATTAAATAATCACTGTATATTTGTATGCCACCCAGATTTGGTCATATTGTAATTATATGCTCAATATAATACCAGTTGTACATATTTAAAATAAAAGAAAAAGTGTCCATGGGACACAGATGCCCCCATTGGCAAACAGGAAGTACATGTAGACAGACCTGAAAAGGGGAGACACTGTACAACTCACTATGATTATGCTTCAGATCAAATAATTCCAGCATACACAACTTAAGCCAAACAATCTTTGACAGTCATACGGACAAGGGTTAAACTTAATGCCCCCGTCCCCTAAAGGAGGGGGCATAAAAAAAAGTGTAGGACACTTCGTCCCATGGACATTTTGTCCCATGCTCAATTTTGTCTGGGTGGACATTTTGTCCCACATGTTTTTTCAAGGGTGGACATTTTGTCCCAAATGTTTTTGCAAGGATGGACATTTCATCCCACATGATTTTACAAGGGGGACATTTCATTTAAGTTTGGCCTGAAGAATCATGTGATTTCATATCTATAGCATTCTCAAGGCAAACAGAGAAGACCCTGATCAGACAGCTCCTGCATCAGCTGTCGGATCAGGGTCTGCTCTGTTTGAAAGGCATATGATGTATATACATGTATAGAGTAAAAGGGTTACTGAATAACTAATCAACAGGCGCTAAAAGTTTTGACTACAAGTTGTTCATGTAAGTCAACGACCATATGCTGTTACAAACACTGTGGTGCAAGCTGTACGGTCGCGAATGTTTAGACTTTTCCAAGATGGCGGACGAACTGGAGGCTGAAAGGTAAGCATCACATTTTTACACTTTTTAAACTATGTAGATTTTTCTTTCAGTCTTTTAGTTGGTGTCATAACACAGAATTATAACGCCCGTCAACAGCGGTTTACCTCCTAATGGTTCATGTCTGTGTGTAAGGCTCAAAATCTTCGTAAACAGTGCAGAAACCGAAAATCAGAAATCGAATCGAGAAGGAGGTCATATTTTGCCTCATTGTAAGCTTACCAACAACGCTAAGCCTTTTCTAACACTGTGGGTATATGCATTTGAGTCCGATATTAACGTTGAGTTAATTAGTTTGAAGCACAAATCTACATTTTGTCTTTTTGAGAGGGTTGAAAAAAATGTCGAGTGTACGGTTTAGCCCGTAGTGGTAAAAGTGCACTGTACGGTTAAGACCCGATCTATTTTGTACGGTTTAGACACGATTTTCTTACCAAAAACTGTACGGTTTAGACACATACAAATACTTACGTTTGAATATGCGTCGTATGTCTAGATTGTGTAATCCCAACTAATTAGTGTAGATATTCCTTCACACAATGCCTATTTGCGATTTTGACAGTATATTACAAACACTTAGGATCGAGAACAGAAGCATAGCATATAATCTGGATCTATACTGGTTAACATTTGAAGACAACGTTATACTTAAAAAGATTTGAAGTGAATTGATGTTTAAGTTTAACTGATTGGGTATTTGGGTAAAAGCGTTTTGCCCGTTTCAGTCCTAATGCAAATACAGAGCGTCTGAAATTAAGTCAAGCACTTTGTACTGTTACTTTACATAGCTTTTCAGATTATTTGCCTGTTACTATTGCGAGACAAAGGACACCATCAGCCACTGTGTAGATGCCAATCCGAGAAATCCAATGAAAATTAGAAGAAAGGAGCTAAGTCATATATATCGGGAAAGTCGAGGCAACGTACATTAATTTTTAATGTAATACCAGACGTTTTGAAATAAACAAGCAAAATAATTCTAAATGGTGAAATGCAAACCATTGAAATTCAAGATATTGACAAGGATTTTAGACTTGGCAATTTATTTGGCCCAATAAATATATGTTTTTTCTCATTAACTTATCCTTTTCCGTTATATAATTATTTCACGTTTATTTTTATGTCACCTTTAAAATGCATGTATGCCCTACGAAATGGCATTTAGGCATTCCATACAGACTCAGCCCAGATCCGTCATCGCGAAACTGACGAGATATCGACCAAGTGCTAAATTACATCAACTTAACTAAATGCCTGTAAAACATAATCCGAGGGTAGGTTCTTTTTTCTGACAGATGATACAGATTAACCATTATGTTCGTACAGATTAACCATTATGTTCGGCTAAATGAATTGCCGGCATGTTAAACTTAAAAATCAATTCACTTCAATTTTTAAAGTAAAACATTGTCCTTAAATGTTTAATAACCAGTGTATATCCAGGTCATGTTCTACCCATAATTCTATTCTGGTTTTCCAGTTATCTTACTGAAAGAACGCAATGTGTAATTTTACCTGGTACCTTCTCTGACTGGAATAATATGAAGCTGGTGTTCCACAAGGATATATATTAGGTCCATTGTTATTTCTTTTTTATAAATGATATTGTTAGCGACATTGGATGGAACATTCGTTTGTTTGCTTACGACACCAGCTTGTTCAATCCTAAGAAGACTGAGTCGTTAATAATCTCGAGAAAAATGTCTCATCCGTATATATGCAAGACCATCAAATTCATGAAGTAGATTCACATAAGCACATTGGCGTTCATCTCTCACGTGATCTAACATGGCACTGCCATATCGAATATATCGCTACTAAGGCACAAGAATAAATGTCATGCGAAAACTCAAATTCACTTCGGACGGATATTCCCTTGAAACAATCTACGTGTATTTCGTGATACCTATTTTAGAATACGATGATACTATATTTGATAACTGTAATGCCAGAGAATCTAACAGTTTTGAAAAAATTCAATATGAAGCTACCCGTATAGTAACTGGGACAACTAAATTGGTTTCTGTTGGTAAATTATTGCATGAAGTTGGAAACCAGACGTAAAACACAGACTTATTCTCTTTTATAAAATGGTGTTTCATTTAGCTCCAAAATATCTCACAGAACTGGTACCTGAAGTGGCTGGAAGTGTTTCTCGATGCAATTTAAGATTAAGAAACGCTGGTGATATTCAACCTCTGGCCTGTCACACAACCCATTATAGCAACTCTTTCCTCCCTGCAACAATACAGGAATGGAACAACCTCCCCGAAAATGAAAAACAATCTTCTACTCTAAACGCATTCAAAACTTCTTTGAATATCAATCTGCTAACTGTTCCCAAACATTTTATTACGGTGTCAGAAAACAGCAGCTCCTGCACAAGAGGCTTCGTACAAATTGCAGTTCCTTGAACCATGACCTATTCTCAAAGAACATATCTGACACTGCCTTGTGTACATGTGGCCTCGTTGAGAACGCATCACACTTCTTCTTATGCTGTTGCAAATATACCAACGAAGGAAACCAACGAAGGAAAACAAGTTTTTGATGATGTTGCCAGATTCACTACTCCGTCCTTGTCTGTCTTTCTGTTTGGTGATCATCTTTTAAATTATAATACAAACATCATTATAGACGAAGCTGTACATCGGTTTATCCAAACCTCAAAACGATTCTAATAAACTCGGTAACGCTCACCTTCTTTCGAATGTGCTTGTACCGTTCAGAATCCTAGACCTCTCTACATATATGTGTCAACCTTCGTTTCCTTTTTTGTTTCTTTTATTTATTTATTTAATTTTTCTTTTAGTATATTTAAGTATCTTTCTCAAAAGGTTTTTGTATAAACTGATATATCCTGCTTAATTAATTTAATTAGTTTTTCAGTACAATTAATATAGTACAATAACGGGCAGTCATTTCTGCATAAAGCGAGTGCAGTTGTTACGGTGATGGGGGAGAAACACAATAAGCAGTCCTGTTTTTGTTTCCATCCTTTTCTTTTCCTTTGTGTTATCATTACAATATTCATGCAAATATTTAAAAATAAAATATGTTTAAACCAATTATATACTGTGCTTCTGATCTCGATCATAATTGTTTGTGATATGCTGTCATAATCGCAAACATGCATTACATGGAGGAAGATCCATAATAAATAGTTGGGATTATACTATCTAGACCTACGGCGCAGATTCAAATGGTAGCATTTGTTTTGTGTCTAAACTGTACAGTTTTTCGAAAGAAAATCGTGGCTAAACCGTACAAAAAACATCGGGTCTAAACCGTACAGTGCACTTTTACCTCTAATGGCTAAACCGTACACTCGACATTATTTTCAAACGTCTCCAAAAGACAAAATGTAGATCTGTGCCACAAACTAGGTAACTCAACGTTAATATCGGGCTCAGATGCATATATCCACAGTGTTAAACAAGAGTACCGCATACGGTACATAATACGCCCACTTGCAAACTTTCTCTGATTCAACATGCCTTATAAGTGTTGACATTTTCTAATCTGTGCTCCAGATCTTGATTTCCATATTAAGGTGATACTATTTTTAAAAAAAATGAAGTGAATATCTTTTTAAATAAAAAAGTTACAGCTAATCCTCATTTTTGCAGATTTTTGTAAAGTGCAACGGCCATAACTCTGTAAAGACAAACTGAATGAACCTCAAAATAAACTCAGCTTCAAATTTTGTTGCTTAAAACATTTGTGTTAAGTTTCATTCATATCATTTTAATAGTTTTCCTAAAAAACAACAGACAAACTAAAAGTTGACCGACAAACAAAGCAACAAACACACAAAGTTCAAGGACCATAACTTTAGAATAAAATGACATATCAAAACCCCCACAATATATGTGAAAATTCACATTAAGGTTTAACCATATAAAAAAATTGAAGTAAATATCATTTCAAATGAAAAAGTTATGGCCATCCTCATATTTGCATAGATTTGCATTATTTTTTTAAGTGCAAGGGCCATAACTCCAAAACAACAAATCAAATGATCCTCAGAATCGACTTAGCTTCAAGTCTTGATGCATTAAACATGTGTATGAAGTTTCATTAATATCTGTCAAATAGTTTTATCAGAAAACAGCGGACAAACTATATGCATATATTTGCATTATTTTTAAAGTAAAAGGGCCATAACTCCGACACGACAAATCAAATAAACCTCAAAATTAACTCGGCACCAGATCTTGATGCATTAAATATTTTTGTGAAGTTTCATTAATATCTCTCATATAGTTTTCCCAGAAAACAGCGGACAAACTATTTGCATGTATTTGCATTATTTTTTAAGTAAAAGGGCGATAACTCCGAAACGACAAATCAAATGAACCTTAGAATTGACCCAGCTTCAGATCTTGATGCATTAAACATTTGTGTGAAGTTTCATTAATATCTGTCACATAGTTTTCCCAGAAAACAGCGGACAAACTATTTGCATATTTTTTAAGGACAAGGGCCATAACTCTGAAATGAAAAATCAAATGAACCTCAGAATCAACTCAGCTTCAGATCTTGATGCATTAAACATTTGTATGAAGTTTCATTAATATCTGTCAAATAGTTTTCCCAGAAAACAGCGGACAAACAAAATGTTGACGGACGAACGAACGAACGAACGAACGAACGAACGAACGAACGGACGGACGGACAGGGCCACGACAATATACGACCACCTTTATTAGGTGGGCGTATAAAAATGTTTAGCGTAGTTGGTAAGCTTACAATGATGCAAAATATTACCCCCTTCTCGATTCGATTTCTGACTTTCAGTTTCTGCAAAGTTTACCGAAGATTTTGAGCCTTACACACAGACATGAACCATAAGGGGGTACGCCGCTGTTGACGGACGTTATAATTCTGTGTTATGGCACCGATTAAAAGACTGAAAGAAAAATCTACATAGTTTAAACAGTGTAAAGATGAGATGCTTACCTTTCAGCCTCCGTTTTGTCCGCCATCTTAGAAAAGTCTAAACATTTGCGGCCGTACAGCTTGCACCACAGTGACAAAATGCAATTTATGTTTTGAGTAATACTGACCTTGACCCTGATCCAAACACCATCAATCCAATATCAGTTCCAATTTTGAAATATTGATATAAATCAAGCACATGTTGAATCTTAACCCTTAAAGTGCAGGAAATAAGTCACTAAAATCCTATGCAAACAGTGTAGTGAGTGACTTGGGTTTTACGTCCGACCAACAGTATTTCAGTTATTTGCAGACGGCACCCGCATGAGACAAGTTATAGTGCAGCCTCACTGGAATACCCCTGCCGCAGGTACATGGCAAGGGCACCCCACCCAGTCACATTATCCTGACACCGGGCCGACCAGTCCTAGAACTACACCTTTAATGTCGAGCGTAGACAAGGGAGCTACTAGTACCAACTTTTAACGACTTTTGGTCTGTCGCGGCCGGGGATCGAACCCACGACCTTCCGTACCGCAGGCGCCCGCTCTACCACTGAGCCACGCGGTCGGTTGCAAACAGTGTAGACCCAGTTGATAGGGCTCCTAGAGGAGCCATCTCATTAGGGTCTGCACTGTCTGTCATGTTACACTTTTCTCCAAAAGAAATCCCTGATTATTCATGGTATTGTTGATCGGTTTGAATTTGGAATAGTCCATTTTAAAATTCAGCGTCGAAAGGGTTAAAAACATCTGTCTGTTACTTTAAACACGTCTAATGTGTTATTTGGCTAAGTACATACACACATTCAGTTGCCCATTGTTTACATTAGTTTAACAGATTTAAATTCTTTTCTTGAAGTGCCATTTTGTATTTCATTAAAGAACTTTGTTAACAAGAGATGTGGTAATACCAGAACCTCCCCCCCCCCCAATTTTCTTTTTCATTTCCTCAATTGTAGTTAAATAGCATTTTGGACCACCCTATATACAATCACAGAGTAATATACATGTATAATAAAAGTGTAAACTACTCACGTATAGACAAAAGCTTTCTCGATACAATATAAGTAAAACTTAAGAGACAAATAGATTAACCCTTTCCTTCATAAAATACACCTTTTTACACATTTGCAAACAGAGTAGACCCAGATCAGACGCCTCCTGTACGAGCCAACTGATCAGGGTCTACTCTGTTACCTTATGTCAGATATACTGGTAATATAGATATGATTCTATAGTTTCTGCTGTGGCTAAACATTCCTGTGTACGCGTGCTATCATAACAATTTATCTAATTAATATTCATGATGTCATTATTTTTCCATGAATATTCATGAAGTAAAGGGTTAAGCACATGCTGTCCCTTTGAATAAATCTTACATAAATTGTTAGAAGCACGAACCTTTTATTTCAAATCAATAATTACGCATCTACAAACAAAGAAGATCCGCTTCTGAAGATTTCTGATCAGGACTGGACATTTCAGCTCAGGCAGAAACTGTAGAATCAGATCTATCTATAATAATTTCATAAGCAAACAGAGCAGACCCTGATCAGACGGCTCCAATAGGAGCAGTCTGATCTGGGTCTACTCTGTTTGCAA
Organism: Azorinus chamasolen; assembly: GCA_963576725.1. NCBI lineage: Eukaryota > Metazoa > Mollusca > Bivalvia > Cardiida > Solecurtidae > Azorinus > Azorinus chamasolen. Next base: position 96,824,322 of record OY755236.1, on the reverse strand, counting down.
ATGGGTGAAAAAGCAATTTATATGAAGGAAAGGGTTAAAGGGAAATTAGAATGAGGTGACTTTGCTTCAAACAGTGTCCAACAAGCTTCATCATGCCAGCTGTCTACATACCAAGTTTCATTGGGATACCAACATCTCATTTCTTAATAAAGTTAATGTCTAGGAACCAATTTTCTATTTTTGGTAACAGTGACATTTGACCAGACTGACCCCAAATGCTAATCCCAAGCTCTGTCTCCAAGCAAACTATAAACGTACCAAGTTTCATTGGAATACCTGATTCCTTACTAAAGTTATTGTCCGGAAACCAAGTATGACATCTGTCCCCAGCCCACCCAGAAGCTCTCCTGACCAGCAGCATGTGCTAATCTAATAAGCAGAAGTTTTCTTTGAAAACTGGTTTGGGAAGAAAACTGGTTAATAAATGTCTTCATCAAAAACTGGTTCAAAAATGTCTTCACCAAATATTGTCATAAATATACGAATACCCATTTCTTTATTCTCCCTCTTATCATTTAGTCTCTTCTATAAACTTTAAAGTGATATATCGAAGATATGTTGTATTTCACATATCGTTACAGGATTTTCCGAAGATCTTGAGCAGAAACTATTTTCTATTCCTAGTAACAGAGACCCCAAGATGCATCACTTAACTTTGTCGCCAAATAAGCTATCTACATACCAAGTTTGATTAAACCCTTCACTCTATGAAGTTTTGTGTAAATTATATGATACAAGAGCTGTCACAGTCACATGATAAATGCCCCAAAAAATTGTACCCTGTGACCTTGACCTTTAACCCATGGAACAGGGAGCTGAACATGACACATAATCTTTGTGTGGTAAACATTTGTGCCAGGTTATTTTGAAATCCATTCACAGATAAAAAAAGTTAAAGAAGGGACACGAAATTTGGGATGGACAGACGGACGGATGGAAGGACAGACAGACAGATGGACAATGCAATTACTATATGCTCACCATTGGGGGCATAAAAAGAATGACATCATGAATATTAAGTGGATTAATTGCTATAACAGCCCCTGGACTGTAGAATCATATCTATATTTTATCATAAGCAAACAGAGTATACCCTGACCAGATGGCTCCTGTTTGCAAAGGCGTAGAAAGGTGTATTTTGGAGTAAAGAGTTAGAATTATGTATCCAAAAGTTTCATGCCATCTGAATGACATTTACAAATCTAATACTAGAGCTTGTTTTTAAGAAAAATATCTTTCTCCCACCTGTTCCTGTCTCAAAAATGATTGGATGTTTTCCAAAGATTAGGATCTTAAGATTAGAATTTTAGGATCTTTTATATCATTTGCTTTACAATTAAGTTATGATAAGGTCTACAAATGCCAAAATAAACTAGAAATGTGTCCATAGGACACTGATGCCCTCACTTTAGACTTTTTGGTACAGAAAGTAAGGGCCATTTTTAAAGTCATTTTTGCAAATAAAGGGCAGCAGTGGTGAAGGCACCACTGCGTGGTGGGAGATATAATATACCTGGTTAAAATGAATCTAGACTGATCAGATAATGCCCAATTCCCAAGGCGATCTGGATCTACACTACTTTCAAGAATTTAAATATTATTTCATGTTATGCAGCTCATTTAATTTTATACTGTAGTACTTACTGAGTCTCCATTGATTAAAGAAGAGTTGAATATATTTTCTAGGTTGCCAATGACAGCAAAGGCTGCAGCCATGGCCTCAGAGGCCCCTTTCTCCTGTATGTACTTCTCTGCCGTCTCCTTGCACATCTCAACGAGATCGTCTGGCACAGATGCTAGTTGCCTGTATAAATGACAAGTCACTAATATAATTCCATCACTTTCATGTTCTGAAAGGTAAACATATGCAAATTTACTTTTGCAGCAGGTTCTGGCCCAACAAAACAGGAGGTCCCTTGCACAGAGAGGCACATACACTCAAACAACCACTGTGGTTACTTGTCCAGCTGACAGCAAACAGGCTCAACAAAAAAACCTTACATATTGTTGCAAATTTAAATGTGGGCCACGATGGCCCTGTATCGCTTACCTTTGAATAGGTCATGTGCTCTATTGTGTATATAAGTACATTGGCCAATTGTTTAAAATAAAGAAAAACATTTACTGCCCTGCCATTTTCTTAGAAAGTTTTTGACAGTGGGACACCTAGAAACTATACAAATTAGCATTGAATTCTGATCAATGGCTTTGGATTTTATTTGTTCCCTTTAGCCATTTAAAGGATGTTAAGCCTTGTTCTTGACAGCCATGTTTTTTTGACAAACAACTCTAGCTATCACTGAATGTGGTTATTATACTTTCATCACTACATGTTCAACATCTTTATTACTTGTTTCCATCAAAAATAATTGCATGCAACGTAGACCCAGATCAACTGCTGCATTGAAAAATCAACATCTGATGATCAGGATACTATTTATCAGACAAGTTAAAAAAGTAAAGTAGGTACTACTTGCAAACAGTGCAGACCCTGATTAGATGCTTATCTGTGTCTACTCTGTTTGCAATGTCTTATTGGAATTCTCACAGCAGGGCTCATAGCCATCCCTTCAATGCTTTAATTTCGGTTATGCCCTATTTTGCTGCAAGTTTAAGATTAAAGATCAATGGTCCAGGAAGAGGAATCCTCCTTTGCAACCACGGTCATAAACCATTCAAATTCTCTGTTACTCGATGTATGTATTCTGTGCTTACTATTTCCACTTTTGTTCTCAAAATCTGCAAAAACATCGAATTTATGCTCACATTCTATTATGGTATCAAATATTTACACAAAGTTTCAATGAAAACTCCTAACGGTTTCAAGGACATCACTCTGGGATGCATCGACAGACAACACCAAACCAATATCCTTCTGCCTTTGGTGGAGGATAAGAAAGGGGAATAACTAAAACAATATTGAAGCTAGAGTTATGGACATTGTGCAAGACACTTCCCCATATTGTGGGTATTCTGTTTGTGATGTTTCAGATCAAATGCATCAGTAGACAAAAAAGCCAAAATGTCACAATATACGCCCATCAAATGTCTTGATGTTGAAAGGCCATTACTTCTTATCAGGTGGCATAAAGTAAGGGGAGATAATTGTGGAGTGTCAAAGGCAATCTTGCAATTTATCGAATTTGAATGAGGCATTATGGTAATATACATGTTGACTAAATTTGAAAAGGATTTGATAACAATTGTTTAAGCTGGAGAGCAGACAAGCAAAAGTTCATGGAGATTCATAAAGTAAGGGGGGATAATTCAGGAATGTCTGGCGCAGTCTTGCCGGTTATCGAAAATGACACATAAAGTAAGGGGGGATAATTCAGGAATGTCTGGCGCAGTCTTGCTGGTTATCGAAAATGACAGAGACATTATGGTAATATACATGCTGACAAAATTTGAAGAAGTTTGGATTACATTTATTTGAGTTAAGAGAGTGGACAAGCAAACATTCAAGGAAATTAATACAGTAAGGGGAGATAAATCAGGAGTGTCTGGGGGCAATTTTGCTGGTTATCGAACTTGACTGAGACATTATGGTAATATACTTGCTGACAAAATTTGAAAATGATTAGATTACATTTCTTTGAGTTAGAACACAGACAAGCAAAAATTCACAGAAATTCATAAAGGGAAGATAATCTTGAGTGTCTGGGACAATCTTGCTTGTTATCAAGCTGACTGAGACGATATGATAATATACATGCTGACAAAATTTGAAAAGGATTGGATTGCATTAGAGAGCGGACATGATCGACAGACAGACCGCTGGCTGGCCAAACTGATTCCAGTAGAACACCCTCATTGTGTGTTTGGTTTGGTTTGGGGAGTGGGGGGGAGTTGATGTTATAATGACTCATTAGAGTTGGTGGGGGGTTATAATGACTCATTACAAGAGCCAGCATTTTATTAGGACTGCAATGTATTTATGACAGACTGTAAAGTGCTTACTCTGCAGAAACCTGCAATGCCATCTTCAAAGAGTCTCCTTCTGTTGTTTTTTTCCATTTCTTTATCCTTTTATTCTGTAAATAAAAAGTCAATAAAAAGGTTATTTCAAATGGCCATGCATATCTCATAGAAATCGTTCATGTGACTTAAGTTGCTGAATCAGTGCTTCTTCCTTAGAATGATCACTAAAGGTGAAGAATACCCTTAAACAGCAGCTATGATTGCAAAATTCAAGAGCTGATTACTCCTGTATGTTAGATACTGAATAACTTTATCATGGTTCTTATGTATATCAAATATAAATTCAATAGCTTTCAACTTAAGAAAGGTTTTGCGACACCAACTACCCATGTTACAGGCCCAAATGAAAAAAATTCTCAAAGTTCAAGGGGAGATAATTCTGTAATGTCTGGTGCTAACCACCTGAAATTTCTGTCTTGCACATCTACTATTCATGGTTATCAAGAATGCCAAATATAAATTCAACAAGATCTAATTGTAACAGAATCGTTGCAGAATGTCCCCCAAACTAAACTGACAACTGGTATTGATGAGCAAAATATATAAATATTCACCAATCTCAGGCCATCACAAGGTTACCATGGTAACCAACACTTTTGAAACACCCTACATTAAATTTGGTGTACCCATATACCCCTTTATATCAATTTCCAGCAAAATTTAATAATATCTAAATTTTGACCAATCAGAGGCAACCACCCCATTACCATGGTAACCAACTCTTTTGAAACACCTATGATTAAGTTCAAGGTACCCAAATACCCCACAATACCAATTTTGAGCAAAATCGAATAGTATCACCATTCCCTTAGAATGGCAACATTTTAACAAGAGTGTTCAAAGGAACACATGTGTCAGCTGCTAGGACAGGCAGGCAGACGAACAGACGGACGGACTGACAGACAGATACACAGACAAACAACAGAAAAGTGAACCCTGTGACACACTACTGCCTCTCGGCAGGTGACACAAAAACCAAACATTGAATGCACATCTGCACATAATCAGCAATGTTCATATGAAGTTTCATTGGGATCAGACGATTACTTGCCAAGAAATGAGTCGGATAAGTTTACGACAGAAGAAGAAGAATAAGAGCAAGAATCAGAAGAAAGAATAATAATAATAAGGAACTCCCAGTGTTACAGGCCGGATGACAAAAATACTAAAATTTCAAAGGGAAATAATTCTGCAATGCCCTGTCTTAAACATGTGCAAATTGCGTCTTGTACATCTATTATATAAGAAATAGTACAGCCCACTGAGGGCCTTATTGCATTATAGTGACCTACCCGTCAGCCGGAAAATAGTTTAAGGCCCGAAGCCGAAGGCTGAGGGCCTTAAACTATTTTCCGGCTGACGGGTAGGTCACTATAATGCAATTAGGCCCGAAGTGGGCTGTACTATTTCTTATAGTATACCGCATTTCTTTGTTTTCTTTGTTCACGAACGTATTTTAGCTGCTAAGCAGTTCTGTGTTCCGTGATTACCACCCACACCCACACACCCTTTAATACGTTTATTTCACTTTTTTTTCAGTAGTATCAATCTGCAAAGCAATTATTGCGTTTACTAAACATTCTAAAAACCTTTTTGTATCAATTATAATCAATTATCATTTTACTAAGGAAAAAAGTAGAAAAAGCTCCTTTTTAAATAATTTTTTTGGATGGAAATGTGCAAACCCAGTATATACAGTAGAACATGTCTTAACCCTTCGCTTGCTATTCACGTCAATCTACCTACCTGTAAATAATGAAGACCCAGATGAGACAGCTCCAGCAGGAGCTGTCTCATCAGGGTCTGCACTATTTACAAATTGATTGTGCAACCAGTGCACCACACAGCAGTGATTCGATAGAGAAATAATTGTAGACAGTGTATACCACAGGGCATGGGTAAATAAGAAGAAATGCATTTTAAAATTCAGCAAGAGAAGGGTTAAGCGACAATTCATTAACTGAACACAGAAGTCTTAAAAAACAGGTTTTTGTTTAATGAAAGGCACAAAATTGCAGAAAGCTCTTATAGGGGGGTTATTACCTCCCTTTAGGACGTTAAGCATAATTAATTACAGTATCTTTTTAAGTATGCACTGATTACGTACATATTTATTATTAATAATGAAACTAGTTATTTTCAATGTATATAGTACAATCTTTAATTAACTTTCAAAAAAGCTGTTTTATTTTAAAATGTATTAATATATAACTTAGAATGAAGTAATCTGTTTAAGAGCATTTCCGTACACGCGTAAAATACCGGAAATACCGGAAATTACCGAGCGTAGCGGGCACTATTGTGTCGAAGCGGGCACTATCGCGATTTAGTGACCGCTACGTCATACATAAGTAAAGAAGGCGCGTATTTGGATAAGGTATACTATTAATGTTTATTATGTAAGTCGAATATAAAGTTATTATGTCTTACACATGTACTATTTGTGGTGATTAGTGATTACTATATATGGCATGTATCAATTCAATAACTTTCATCAAAATGAAGGAGTTTGTGACACCAATTATCCATGTTTCATGCCAAAATGACCAAAAAAATACTCAAAAGTTCAAAGGGAGATAATTTTGCAATGCATAACACATGGAAGTTGTGTCTTGCACATCTACTGTTCTTGGTTTTTACAAGATACAAATTGAAAAACTTTAAAATTGAAGAAATAGTTTGCAACACAAGCTACCCATGTTCAAATGCAGACAGACTGACAGCCCACCCAGCAGCAGGAAGATTCCAGTACACCGTCCCGATCTTAAATGTCATTTGCAGGGGTATAATTACAGTCAAACTAAGACAAACTAGAGGTTTGTTTTTGTCACAAAAACAGATGTCTCCCCCTCCCATCCTCTTTCCAATACACAAGTGTAATGTCGGTAACTCCAAACTTATCAGGGTCTAATTTTTAAGTCATCAGGGGCAATAACTCAAACATTGTCAGGGGGAAACAATTCAAAAGCCCCAGATACACAAAAACACATGCTAGTCAACATTCTTGTGAAGTTTGGTGACTCTAGTACTAGTGGTTTCAGAGATACATATGACACAAAGTAAAGTTTCTCTTATTTTAAGTCATAAGGGGCAGTAACTCCAAAGTTATCGGGGAGACAATTCAAAAAACCCAGATGCACAACAACTCATGCTGGTGAACATTCCTGTGAAGTTTGGTGACTCTAGCCCTATTGGTTTCAGAGATATGTGCAGCACAAAGTTTCTCTAATTTTAAGTTATCATATCAGGGGCAGTAACTCAATAATTATCAGGGGGAGACAATTAAAAAAATACCAGGTGCACAACAACTCATGCTGGTCAATATTCCTGTGAAGTTTGGTGACTCTAGCCCAAGTGGTTTCAGAGATATGCACGACACTAAGTTTCTCTAATTTTAAGTAATCATATCAGGAGCAATAACTCCAAAGTTATCAAGGGGAGAGAATTCAAAAATCCCAGGTGCACAACGACTCATGCTGGTCAACAGTCCTGTGAAGTTTGGTGACTCTAGCCCTAGTGTTTCAGAGATATGCACGACACTAAGTAAAGTTTTGTCTAATTTTAAGTCATCAGGGGCAGTAACTCCAAAGTTAACAGAGGGAGACAATTCAAAAAACCAAGAGCAAAACAACTCATGCTAGTGAACAATCCTGTGAAGTTTGGGGACTCTAGCCCTACTGGTTTCAGAGATACGCGCGACACAAAGTTTGTATAAATTTAAGTATTCATATCAGGGGCAATAACTCAAGAATTATCAGGGAGAGACAATGCAAAAACCATAGGTGCACAACAACTCATGCTGGTGAACATTCCTGTGAAGTTTGGTGACTCTAGTACTAGCGGTTTCAGAGATACGCGCGACACAAAGTTTTTCTAATTTTAAATCATCAGGGGCAATAACTCCAAAGTTATAAGAGGAGACAATTCAGAAACCCCAGGTGCAAAACAACTCATACTGGTGAACATTCCTGTGAAGTTTGGTGACTCTACCCCAACTGGTTTCAGATATACACACGACACAAGTTTGTGACAGACAGACAGATGGACGAACGGACAGACAACTCTGGCAAAAACAATATATCTCCCCATAAATGGGGGAGACATAATTAGCAGCAGGACAGGCAATATGGCCCTAGATAATGATCTTTGGAAGGTGTGTGTGTGTGGGGGAGGTGGGGGTCTGCTGGCAAAACAAGCATATACACCGGACTAAATCAGTCTCAGGAATGAATTAATGCATGCATGCTTTGCAGAAGGCTTGCATAAAACTATTGTAAGCTCTTTCTTTCTTTCTCAGAAACAATCAGAGACACACAATGGTGAAACTCCTTTTCTCCTAATATAGGGGTATACAATAAAACAGCTGTCACAATTTCTCAACTTACTGATAGTTTTTCTAGTTCATATATTTGTTTCGTCTGACCACGTTCATAGAATATTACGGCTACACCTGATTTCCCCGCTCTGCCAGTGCGACCCACTCTGTGGATGTAATGATCCGAATTCTGAAAAACATTAAAACTATTTAACCTTATATTCTGACACCAATGCTGCTGATCTGAGTGGACACTTCTCCATTTGGTGGGTAAGTCAAGGTAACAGAGACACCTCATACCGTATATCTTCGGCCATGGTGCGAGTCAGGCCATAAGTCGGGGTGGTGTTTTGACTCTCATATCCAAGAATTTTACCTTGACCCTTTCATATGTCGAGTCATATTTTTCACATAGTTACTTTTGTTGCGTTTGAGACAAAAATCATGTAATGCTTGCAACCACTTCCAAAGTTCATTGGTTACACGAATATTAATTGTCAGTGAGAGTCAAGAAGCAGTTTATTATCAAAGAAATGTCCAAGTTTATAAATATTTCGGGACAAATTTGGCTTAATTGTAACGTTTGTTCAGTGTTTACAAAAGGCTGCAATTATCCAAGGAAAGTAACTGTGTTTGCATTAGATTTGTTACACAAATATATCTGACGTTGCATAAAAATGTTTTGGATGTTGTCTGTCAGCGGCCCTCTATCAGTGTGTAGAATATTATTATTGTTGTTTAGACAGCTCGAGGGCAATTTATCTTGATTGGTGATGGTAATACATGCCACCTTTTATCACATCATTTAACCCCAGATACCCTCACATTTTCATTGGCTCGGCATAAATCAAGCTGTATTTTCATTCATCAAAATTTAATCCACGTAATTCTAGTCCACTCAAGGTGTATATATGCACATTTAATCTACTGGATTATGACACCTGTATCAATGACCATCTTCTTTGTTAGAAACAGAGTGTGAAAATTCGCACAATAATACTGCCAAACATTGAAATAAATTACTGAAACACTGATTTGACCCTTTGAAGTCACTTTCCTTTGTTTGCCTTTATAATGATTGAAGAAGGTTCAGTTAGTCAAATTTCCAGAGTTTTACATTAAAACTAGTTAAATTGTGATGATATTGAGAGAAAATGAGATGCACCCACATAAGAAATAAATATGGTCCACGGCAGTTTTATCTCGGTCTTCACAATTCGACCCACCAACTGGTTATGTTTTTATGTATCAAAATGGTGCAAGATTGACTTAGTTGTTGTATGGGATGTCTGAATATCTCCGGAAATTTACAGTACCAGTATATATATATATATATATATTTAGATTCTAGTTCAAAGGGGTGACTTTCAAACAGAACTGAAAGTACCAATACAAATGATGGGAGAAATTTCTTCAGTACTTATTTGACATATTTTATTACTTACATTGGGTGGACCAGTCTGTATAACTAGGGGTACATCAGCTATATCCAGGCCTCGAGCTGCTACACTAGTGGTGATCAGTATACGAAATTCATTGTTCTTAAATGCCTGCAAAGATAGAATAGAAGTGAGGTAGGAAATGGCACACACAAGTGCACAGCAACACCAGAAGCATAAATGAAGTGCAAACTCACACATACACACATGACCTTCATAGAACTGCCCCATTACCTGTTCCCCACTGACATCATGTCCGTATTGCAACACAAAAACAAAAGCATGGCAAGTGAAAGTCATAATCTGAAGCATCTCAATACAATATTGGAACTTCAGCAATGCAGTGTAAAACAAAATATTTCAGAATAAAAGTCAAGTCTGACCAACCGACCATCTGACTAACTGCCAAGCTGACTCCTATACCCCCCTCCCCAAAATATTCCCATTCTATAAGATAGAATTGTGCTAATAGGACATGGATGCCCAGCCTGTCACATCTGTCAAAGTTAACAAACTTGTCATAAAGAATGCCTTTATTTTGACTAAATCAAGGATGATAACTCTGTTAGTGCTGGTACGTTATAAATAGCCATATACTGCTCACCTAGGTCAATAGCCATTGAGGTTATGTGATTTATTGTGTTCAAAAAACAGTTTGTCAGAATGTTTAACCCTTTCCTACATATAAATACATTTTCATTACTTTGCAAACCAAGTAGTCCCAGATAAGATGACTCCTATAGGAGCTGTCTGTTGTTGGCTTATGAAATTACAATATATCTAAATCTACGAATACCAAAAATCTCTTGTACGCATGCCGATATAAAAATTCAGCAAAAGAGTATTCATGATGTAATTATTTCTGACATGAATATTCAGCTACTGACCTGGTTCTTGCACGCGACGCCATTCTTTTTACAACATTAATGCCAAGTCACTTCAGAATCTTTCCATGCAACTGAGTTAGAGCTCCAACAAGCAAAAAAGTACATGTTTTTTACCTTTGACCTTCAAGCGTTACCTTGACCACAAGTGGGCTCGACAAAAATAGGGATCTATAAGATCAGGTGATTGGTTAATGCTGGACATAAGTAATGCACAAAGCTCCTACAAGCTTTGTGCATTACTTTTGTCCTGCATTAAGCTACCAACCGTCCCAGAATTAAAACTTATTGTGTGTGGTTGCTGTAGACAGGTTTTACATGAATTATTCCTTTTCTAATCAGAGAGCATGCGACACATATAATACAGACAAAATCAAACAGACTTCAATTACCTAAATTAAGTAAGGGCTGTTCCATTTAAATGTGTATGGGAGTGCAGGAAGGCACTTTTAAATTCGACCACCCACCCATAGAAGTTTATTACTAATGCACAAACCAATTAGTACCATTTTTGCAGCGAAACCCATCCATGCATAGCTGTTTTTTAAAGTGCCTTCCTGCCCCTTAATACACATTTAAATGGAACAGTCCTAATCATCAAATTAGCTTATTTGTTCGCTTTCAGAGTTGGAGGATGCGCTAATGATTAGTTTATACTAAAAATATTTAAAATGGCTCTAGTGGCTCCCTTGCTTGGCCCTCAGCTCATGAGGGTATTGTTATGATTGGATGCCCATAGTCAAGATAATGTGACTGGACCTGGCATAAAATCCAATTGTGCATCTGTGCTTTACACTTTGCATGACGGAGCCAGTACACCCATAGACAGTTATTCTGTATATTAGCCCTTTACTCCATGAATATGCCGATCCATGCCTTTGCAAACAGTGTAAACCCAGATTAGATGGATCCCATAGTAGTCGTCTGATCTGGGTCTGCTCTGTTTGCTAATGGTATAATACTGATCTGATTCTACAGTTTCTGTCAAGACCAAAAATTCCTGTGTCCATGTCACATTATAATTGAATATTAATCTAATTTATTTTCATGATATCATTTTGTCTTACATGAATTTTTATGGAGTAAAATGTTCAACCTTTCCCTGTTCTGTGATTATTACAAATTTCAATAGCTACTGAATATTCATGGAAAATTTAGTAATAATGAACTATGGAAAGTGGAACTTTGTAGCTATTTTAGAAAGTAATGAAACAGATACATCAAATTCTATTAGCAAACAGAGCAGACCCTGATCAGACGGCTCCTCTAGGAGCCGTCTGATCTGGGTCTACTCTGTTTGCAAATGCGTGAAAACACTTTTATATGAGGGAAAGGGTTAAACCTCTCCGTCTGCTGTTGGGTGGGGGTGGGTTGGGTTGGGATGGAGTGTTCAGCAGTAAAAGAGAGCAAAATAAAGATGTTAAACATTCAATAAAAAAATACCTTTAGTACTGATTCTCTTTCAAACTGACTCTTGTCTCCATGCAAACCTCTGCTCATTCTGCTTAGCATGCCCCTTGTCAGTTTATCAACATGTCTTTTCATCTCACAGAACACTATGGCCCTACCATCACTGCCAGCAAATTGGTGTAAGAGGTTCTGTATAAGCACCTCATGCTCATTGTCATTACACTCCACGGCATATTGCTGGGGAAACACAAAACAACAACACAGTGACCAAAATACAATAAATCCTTTCTAAAGCCAAACCATAAAAGAAGTCTTTGGAATTTTGGTAGAGGTTAACTATGAACTTTTCTGTCAACCCTTTATTCCTTCTGGTTAGACATGAATATTCATGTTAGAAATAATGACACCAGGTATACTAATTGGAACAACCCTTTCCCCCATATAAACACTTTTTTACCCATTTGCAAGCAGAATAGACCCAGATCAGACAGCTCCTGTTGGAGCCATCTGATCAGGGTCTGTTCTGTTTGCTTTATATGAAGTTATGATAGCCCTGACTCTAGTCTCTACCAATACCAAAAAGTCCTATGTATATACATCATGCATGCCATTATAAAGCTTCAGCTAATAAATATTCACGATGTCATCATTTCTTACATGAATATTGAACAGGGAAAGGGTTAACTGTTATAATGGAACATGGACACAAGAATTGTTGGCCATGGCAGAAACTGTATAATCATATCAGTATTACAGCATAAGCAAACAGAGCAGTCACTGATCAGCCAGCTCCTACTGGAGTCATCTGATCTGGGTCTACTCTGTTTGCAAAGGGGTTGAGGATATATCATCCAGACAAATTTCGGATAAGTTTTTACTAAAACTGAGGTCAAAGTCAAAGTCACAGAGAATCTTTAGACAATCAATTTGAAACAAGAGGACTATGATAGCCCTGGATGTTTTACATGCCTTTGATGCATACCAAAACCTTAAATAGATATTTTGACCAATTTTATGAATATTGGGCCAAATTACCACTTTCTAAGGCATTTTTTTTTTAAATAATAGTTTACATGGTTTGATACTGAATGAGCCATGGTGATAACAAATATTTATGTTGAGTTTCATTGAATTCTGTCAATCCATTACAGACATAATTATGGCAATGGACAGAAAAAAATGTGATTTTTGCGTATAAAAGGCCCATAACTCCTAGATGGATGGAAAGACAAACCCAAAACAATATCCCTCTGCCTTTGGCAGGGGATAATAATTAAATATGGAAGGTTGAACATTGTAGCCATTTTAGAAACTAAAGAAACAGATCTATCAAATATCATTAACAAACAGAACAGACCACAGGGGGCCATTTCGTGGGTCTACATGGTCTAAAAGGTCAAAAAAATTGATTGGGTCGATTTAGTGTTATATTATATACAAGGGGTCTAACTACCCATTCGCAAATTTCACGACCCCTTCGAAATAACACCCGGTTTTGGGCTATCAAGATAAAATACCCACTAATGTTTGGTACGAACGTGAAGCTGGGACATTGTACTTTTCAAATAATATAACTTTTGATACATTCAGACTATTAAAGCCGTAGCCAGTGCCGACGTGAAATTCCTACAAAATACGCTGATTTAGCTTACTCGAACGAGATCGTGCAACAGTGACTTGCCGCTAGACCCCCGTAAAACGGCCATAATCGCGATGCCTCGAGACAAAACGATTGTGCAATCAATATATATGACAAAAAGCTATCGTTTACCTCTCAAACTATCTGCATACACTGATGCAGATCCGAAATGCAGGCGAATTTTCGTGCAATTAGCAGATTTAAATCTCTGTCAGGCTACTACGAGTCACGTGACCCGCTTCCTTTACAATAACAACATCCGCGTGTCTGTTACCTTGCTTACCCAATAAGCGTTAGTGAGAACGCAGGGCACCATTCCTAGGTCAATCAAGTGCCTTGTTACTGGCTAAGTAGAAACTAGGTCAAGTTGTGGCGACTTCTCGTCCGAGTAAGAAAAATCAACGTATTTTGTTGGAATTTCACGTCGGCACTGGCTACGGCTTAGTCGGAATGTATCAAAAGTTATATTATTTGAAAAGTACAAGGTCCCAGCTTCACGTTCGTACCAAACATTAGTGGGTATTTTATCTTGATAGCCCAAAACCGGGCGTTATTTCGAATGGGTAGTTAGACCCCTTGTATATAATATAACACTAAATCGACCCAATCAATTTTTTTGACCTTTTAGACCATGTAGACTCACGAAATGGCCCCCTGTGGAACAGACCCTGATCAGACAGCTGCTACAGGAGCTGATTGATCTGGGTCTACTCTGTACACAAATGCGCGAAAAGACGTTTATATGAAGGAAAGGGTTTAAAGCATAAAACTGATTTATTTGTGTATAGTCAAGTATTAGCTTCCAAAGTTACCTCAATTGTAGTCGCAGTTTTCTCAGATTTATCCGAGACAAAGTTGAGGAACTGATAATTGTCACTGAGGTATTTTTTGGCTGTCTGAATCACCCAGGAAGGCATGGTGGCAGAGTACAACAATGTCTGTGGTTTGGTAGCTGCAGTATAAAACATGGTAAAACAATAAAGTACATTTTTGTTGTTTCATGACAAATACTTGATATATACATTTAACCCTTAATCCATGAATATTCATGTGAGAAATAATGATTCTGTTGTACATGTACTGGGTTATTCAAATTTTATTGGTTTTTGAGATGGCATTTACTTTTTGCCATGGTAGAAATAGTTAAAGAATCAGATCTATATTATGTCAAAAGCAAACAGAGCAGACCCTGATCAGATCAGATCATTGGGGGGGGGGGGGGGGGGAGGGGGGAAGAATACAGCATACTTTTGAAAATTAGAATGCATTTACATTATTCAGTTACTGCTTTGTCCACATATTTGCACAAATAATGTCAGAAAAGCATGAAACATTGGTGTAGAAAATTCCATGTCATACCTTTTCCATAGCACTGGGAGATGATTTTTTCCACTTGTTCCTTGAATCCAACGTCCAGCATGTGGTCCACCTCGTCCAAGACAACATGTTGAACGTTGTCCAATCGGAGGCAATCCTGCTCTATCAGGTCATATATTCGTCCAGGTGTTCCTACAACAACATCTACGCCCCTTTTCAACTGACTTTCTACAAAGTAAATACAAGATTTATATAAACACGGGATAGCATGTTCAGCTGGTCAAAAGAAAATGTTCTATGATATAAACAAGAGGGCCATGATGGCCCTGACATCGCTCACCAGACAATCAGAGGAGAAGATTTTCTAAGTTTTCACTATGTTTCTACAGAAAACTGGCCACCCCTGGGTTGGGAACTCATTTGACCCCAGGGGCATAAATCATTTAACTTTTGTAGAGGACTTCAAGATGATGCTTTGTGCAAAATATGAGAGCTGAGACCCTACCAGTTTCAGAGAAGATTTGCAAAGTTTTCACAATATGTTTCTTTACAAAATATGGCACCGATTGGGGGTAGGGGGGGGGATAATGATGTTGTTAACCCTTTCCTCCATGAATATGCCTTTGCAAACAGAGTAGACCAAAAAAATCAGACGGCTGATCAGGGTCTGCTCTGTTTGCTTTTGACATGATATAGATCTGATTTTAGTGTTTACAAGAACAAAGTTTTTGCTGATTCATCATCACTATAGAAATTATGTAAATTAATATTCATGATGTCATTATCTCTTACATGGTGAATATTCATGGAGTAAAGGGTTAAGAAATGGCCATCATGGTCATAACTATACTCCACATAATTATAAGCCACTGCACTCTAAGCTCCAAGGCCTACTACACAGTGAGTACACCTGTCTGCAGTATACTGCTTGACCTAATTATCACTGACCAGCAAAGGATCTGATTGAAACGGTAGGCTACTATAGAAAACTGGCCACCCCTGGGGTGGGGCCAATTTTGACCCCAGGGGCATAATTTACAGCTGAACTTCGATATCTTGAACTCAGATGACTCGAACTTCGCGATAACTTGGAACTAAAACTTTGGTCTTCTAAAATTTACAATACAGTATTGTTCTAAAGTGTATCACTACTCATATCTAGAAACACATGTGACACCTTAAAGCAGGTCTGAAGTAATGCTGAAAGCTCTTACAAGAGCTTTCAGCATTACTTTAAGCCTGCTTTAAGCTCTGAACTTGAGATTATTGGTCAGATTATAAATAGCATGACTCGAACCTCTGTTATCTCGAACTAATTTGTATGGTCCCTTGAAGTAAGAGATATCTAAATTCAACTGTACATAACTTTTGTGGAGGACATGAACATGATACTATGTGCTAAATATGAAAGCTGAGAATCGTCCAATTTCATAGGAGAAGATTTTCAAAGTTTTCACAATATGTTTCTATAGAAAACTGGCCACTCCTAGGCGGGGCCAATTTTGACCACAGGAACATAATTTATATAACTTTTGTAGAGGACCTGAACATGTGGTTATGTGCCAAATATTAAAGCTAAGAACCTTCCAGTTTCCGAAGAAGATTTTCAAAGTTTTCACTATATGTTTCTTTTGAAAATTTATACCCTAGGGGCATAATTTATACAGCTTTTGTAGAGGACCTGAACATGATGCTATGTGCCAAATATGAAAAGCTAAGAACCTTCCAGTTTCAGAGAAGAAGATTTTCAAAATTTTCACTATATGTTTCTACAGAAAACAATGTACCCCTGGGCGGGGCCAATTTTGACCCCAGGGACTTAATTTATATATCTTTTGTAGAGGACCTACAGAGGTCAGATGCTATGTACCAAAGACGAAATCTGAGAATCCTGAGAACCCTGTAGATTCAGAGGAGAAGATTTTTAAAGGTTCAAATTGTTGACGACTGATGACGCACGCCAACGGACGACGGACATCAGGCAATCACAAAAGCTCACCCTGAGCACGTTGTGCTCTGGTGAGCTAAAAACTGTTATTACTTGTAGAGTTTGTGTGAAACTCCTTTGATATCATGAAATGAACTGAGTCTTTTTCTTATCTATAGCATCATTTTCCAAGAGTCAATTTTTTCCCTGCCTGGCAATAAAACAACAAGAGTACCGCATACGGTACATAATACGCCCACTTGCAAACTTTCTCTGATTCAACATGCCTTATAAGTGTTGACATTTTCTAATCTGTGCTTCAGATCTTGATTTCCATATTAAGGTGATACTATTTTTTAAAAAAATGAAGTGAATATCTTATTAAATAAAAAAGTTACAGTTAATCCTCATTTTTGCAGATTTTTGTAAAGTGCAACGGCCATAACTCCAAAACAACAAATCAAATGATCCTCAGAATCGACTTAGCTTCAGGTCTTGATGCATTAAACATGTGGATGAAGTTTCATTAATATCTGTCAAACTGTTTTGCCAGAAAACAGCGGACAAATTATTTGCAAATATTTGCATTTTTTTTTAAGTAAAAGGGCTATAACTCCGAAACGAAAAATTAACTCAGCATCAGATCTTGATGCATTAAACATATTTGTGAAGTTTCATTAATATTTCTCAAATAGTTTTCCCAGAAAACAGCCGACAAACTATTTGCATTTTTTTTAAGGACAAGGGCCATAACTCTGAAACAAAAAATCAAATGATCCTCAGAATCAATTCAGTTTCAGATCTTGATGCATTAAACATTTGTGTGAAGTTTCATTAATATCTCTCAAATAGTTTTCCCAGAAAACAGCGGACAAACTATTTGCATATTTTTTAAGGACAAGGGCCATAACTCTGTAATGAGAAATCAAATGAACCTCAGAATCAACTCAGCTTCAGATCTTGATGCATTAAACATTTGTATGAAGATTCATTATTATCGGTCAAATAGTTTTCCCAGAAAACAGCGGACAAACTATTTGCATTATTTTTTAAGTAAAAGGGCCATAACTCTGAAACGACAAATCAAATGAACCTCAGAATCGACTCAGCTTCAGATCTTGATGCATTAAACATTTGTGTGAAGTTTCATTAATATCTGTCAAATAGTTTTGCCAGAAACAGCGGACAAACTATTTGCATGTATTTGCAGTATTTTTTAAGTAAAAGGGCTATAACTCCAAAACGAAAAATCAAATGAACCTCAGAATCGACTCAGCTTCAGACCTTGATGCATTAAACATTTGTGTGAAGTTTCATTAATATCTCTCAAATAATTTTCCCAGAAAACAGCAGACAAACTATTTGCATATTTTTTAAGGACAAGGGCAATAACTCTGAAATGACAGATCAAATGAACCTCAGGATCAACTCAGCTTCAAATCTTGATGCATTAAACATGTGTGTGAAGTTTCATTAATATCTCTCAAATAGTTTTCCCAGAAAACAGCGGACAAACTATTTGCATGTATTTGCAGTATTTTTTAAGTAAAAGGGCCATAACTCCGAAACGAAAAATCAAATGAACCTCAGAATCGACTCAGCTTCAGATCTTGATGCATTATACATTTGTGTGAAGTTTCATTTATATCTCTCAAATAGTTTTCCCAGAAAACAGCGGACAAACTTTGCATATTTTTTAAGGACAAGGGCCATAACTCTGAAATGAAATATCAAATGAATCTCAGAATCAACTCAGCTTCAGATCTTGATGCATTTAACATTTGTGTGAAGTTTCATTAATATCTGTCAAATAGTTTTCCCAGAAAACAGTGGACAAACAAAATGTTGACGGACGAACGAACGAACGAACGAACGGAAGGACGAACGAACGAACGAACGAACGAACGAACGGACGGACGGACGGACGGACAGGGCCACGACAATATACGACCACCTTTATTAGGTGGGCGTATAAAAACAAGATGTAGGTGAAACACTTTGCCCCTACTCTCTACCGCTAATAGTTCAAAAGTCATGGCCAAGTTAGAGTTTAACCCTTTATAAGCAGAGAACAAATGTATCCGGCTATATGCAAACAGTGTAAACCCAAATCAGAGGAGTTCTGCAGGAGATCTTTGATCAGGGTCAGCACCGTTTGTCATAATAACAATACACTTCTAGGAAAATGGTTTGGTTGGTTTGCTTCATAAATCTTCATAGACTGCAATGTCAAATATTTTAATTCAGTATAATAAGAGTGCAAAACTGACAAAAATATGCGCGTCTGGGGTCATTCGGCTGGTTAGCTGAATTGTTATAGCAATGCACAATATCATGAAGTTAGGTGAAAATCAGATTAAAACTGGTTGACTTAGAGAACAGACATGCGCAAAATAAACAATTTTGGCTAATTCTAATTCAAGTGACTTGGACCATTTGGCTAGTAATCAAACTTGGCTGAGATTATGTGGCCATATACAATTTTATTAATTTGGTGAAGATCAGATAAGAACTGATTGACTACACCTGCCTGCCTGCCATCATGGGGTTTTACACAATAGGAACGATTTTTATATGGACATACAAAAATTAAAATAGCAGCCATTTAATCCTGATCTACGTTTGACTTGTATGTTGCCATTGTTTCAAGCGATATCACTTTAAACACACTGTTTAACCCATAACCTCATAAGCTATTTTAGATACAACCTCTTTGAATAAATCTACCGAAAAGGAGTATTAAGTAGAGAAAAGGAAAATTTAGAGTTTTGTAGTTTGAAACCATTGTGATAAATAGAGCATTTGCTCCTATAGGAGCAAATGCTCTATTTAACACAATGGTTTCACAAAGTGATTTCTACAGAGTCGTCAATATGAGGGAATGGGTTAAACATCAATTTTCACACCCTTTTAGTACAAGTAAGTATCCCACGTTCACCAAGGGTTTACCACTTGAAATAGCAAACTGTTAATACTTAACAATGGCTCTGCTCATAAAGTTTTCTACAGTATTCATGAGCATGGAGGTGTAAAATATGAGTGTAGGACAATTGCCCCTTAGGATAATTGTCCCGTAGGATGATTTCTTCTTTTTTTTTAACCTTTGCCTGCTAAGCGTGACCTAACTGGTATTTGCGAACAGTTTGGATCATGACGAGACACCAAGTATCTTGGCCTCTCCTCAGAATCCTAGATATTTGACAAACAATAGTTTCTCCAAAACTTAAACAAACCAGAAGTAAGTGAAAACTTGTATCTGGTCGGAGTTTCAGCACACATGATTTTTATAGCAGGCTAAGATAAAAAAAAAAGAGCTACCCATTGGTTTGTATGTCCTGATTAATAGAGTCATTACATAACATTTTGTTTCAATTTGGGTCACTATATAGGAATATCAAAGAATAACAACATATAAAAGTTTATCTACAGTCGAACCTGCTGTGAGCGACCATTCTAGGGAAATGGCCAAATACAGCAGGTGACCGCCTAAACCAGACCTGTGCAGGTTACCACGGATACTCTCCAATAATGATGATAGAGACATATATTATGTATTTGTTTGTTTGTTTGTGTTTATTAATACCCGTTTCTGCTCATTATGGGCTAATTGGATACCCCAGAGATAGGGGAGAGGATACTGAGAAACCCGGGCACGATGCCCTACTCTTATTATCGACAAAATTTCTCTGGTTCTATATTCTGTATGTATTATATATATTACTGATTGATATTTATACAGACCGTTCTGACCTTAAGTGCTCGTAAAAATCGCAAACCAGATCGAATTAATTGCTTTGTCATTCTTTAACATCTTTGTTGCCTATCCATAAGTGTCAGCCCTCTCATTTGAGGAATACATGTGCCGCAAGTAGATATCAAAATCGCCTATGGCAAAACTTGTAGACATAATGATAATTGAATTAGGGGTCCAAAATGGGTCACGACCGATAGTGATATGCATTCAAAGGTGACAAAATGTCTGTTGTTGCCGATCGATAACCATGAAAACTGTTTTCATGCTTTACATTTCTAGAACACCTGGCCGTTTACGTCAGTGTGCATATGCCATTTGGGATGAAATAGACTGGCTGTGTTAGGCAGGTGACCATTTATATCAAGTGTAATATATAGTGTTTTTCATTGGAGGGTCCTGTGCTCACAGTAGTGCGGCTGCTGATACAAGGTGACCGCTGAAGCAGGTTACACTGTAGTAAATGGTCTTTGTATCATATGTACCAAAACAAGAGACACTTGCGAAACGTTGAAGCAGGTTAGACTTTTTTATTTCCAGGTTGCATAAACTCTACGCATTTGATCAAATGCAATCACAAAAGTACCAGATCTACATCTGCACATAGTGTAATAACATTGTAATGATATTATATAATTAGTCTTCTTTTATATTTTTAATAATCCGGGGACAGTTGTCACTGTTGGCAATGGACAATCTTCCAGGGAACAATTGTCTGGGGAGCAATTATCCTAAGGGGCAATTGTCCGTACCCAGCAATATATTGTAGCCACAGAACTGCTAATTAAGAGGACTGGGCCATTTGTATATGAGATTGTTTCTAAATCATTCTTTTCAAAGGATTTTACAGACCCAAAAACGCAAGTTCTCCAATACAGTACTTTTGACTTTAAAACAAACACTATAAAACTTGTCCAACAAATCAAATCTTGCCGTCTTCAATGATGATTTGAAGACTACAAATAATTGCTTACTTTGCTGCAAATATGGTACACCCCCGTATAAGCCCAACACTGAAATGCCATTACTGAGTTTCTGGAAGTCGTCTTTCACCTGATTGGCAAGTTCTCTAGTAGGTGTCATAACCAATACCTGCAAAGACAAATAATTCAATTTTGTATTAACCCTTTCCCTGTTCTGTGTTTATTTCAAATGTCCATAAATACAGACCGTCCCTCTACTTCCCAAACGCTTGCATATCTACGCTGAAGGCATTGACTAAAACAGAAGAATTATACGCGGCATACATTTATTTGCGACTAGAGAAGATAAGACGATTCACGGCTAAGAAGATTTGTGTTATGTATGCATCTTTTTTCCTGTGTTCATATGTATGCTTATTTCGTTCCTGCAATGTACACGCCGTGCTCATATGTATTCATGTATATGTTCAATTCAATTGTAATGTGTCATGCTTTGTATTATATGTATTACATGTACATATAGATCTGTGTTGTGAACGTTACATTGATTTATGTAAAATAAAGTATAAAGTAAATACACGTTGTCATTTCTTTATTTCAATACCAGTTTTATTTCAGCAATATGGTACACATCAATCACATAATTCTTACGTATAAATATCAAATACAATCTCCCAGCCTAGAACACTGTCCATAAACGGGCTAAAGGTAAATCTAACGGCAGACACAGTAAATATTACGAAGATCCCAAAATGGCTACCAGATGCGACAACTCGTATGATGAGATAACTCGTAAATATTTGTATAGCAGATCAGCAATAACACCTTACCAGTGGATGTCTTGAACCTCTTCCTTCCTGCAGAAGCCTCTCCACCAATGGAATTGCAAAAGAAAGCTGGAAAAAAAATATATGTATAGGCAAATCTGTTTCAAAGCCACCTTATTTTTTTTTTAACCCTTAAACTGTTCAATATTCATGTAAGAAATAAAGACATCATGAATATTTATTAGCTGAGTTTTATAAAATCAAATAAAGGGAATGTTTTGCTTTGACAAAAACTGTATAATCATATCTATATCAAGTCATAAGCAGAGCAGACCCTGATCAGACGGCTCCCATAGGAACCATCTGATCTGGGTCTACACTGTTTGCAAAGGCGTCAAAAAGGGTTTATATGAAGGAAAGGGTTAAACAAAATACAGGTGCATGCTTAACCCTTTCCTCCATATATACGCCTTTCTACGCCTCCGTAAAAGTCACCTGTTGAAACCATTGTGGTAAAGAGAGCATTTGCTCCTATAGGAGCAAATGCTCTATTTATCACAATGGTTTCAAACTACAAAATTCTAAAATTTTACTTTTCTCTAGTAAATGCTCCTTTTGGGTAGAAAAGGGTTAATGCAGATAGAAAGCTTTAGGAGCTTTACATATCACATCACTTTTGTCCTGCATTAACTTACAACAAGCCTGAAGCCTTTACCTGACGCCAGGTAACTTTGCATCTCCTCTGGATCCAAACTGTTTGCAAAGGTTATCTGACATAGACTGGAATATGATTGCGAAAAATGTAACTTAAGGAATATTCATATAAGAATGAATTTTCATAATGGCATATGAACAATTTGATCCAGATGAGACTGAAAGAAAACTTTGATCCAAAGTAGATCCATTGTTTGACATTACGCGTTTCATATACATGTAGTGTGGGTTTTTTTAAAAAAAATAATTAAAGCCTTGTTTTGAGAATTGCAGTAGACACATTCTTTTTCATAAAGTTTAGTCATTAAGACTAAAATCATTTTAATTTAAACACATAACTTGTAAGGAATAAGAAATAATCAAATGCTGTCAAAAACAGGGTTTCTTGCGTAGCTTTTACAAGAATAAAAGTAACTCTTTTCCAAAAAAGATTTTTGCGTTAATTGGTCACATATTTGTACTTAATTCTATTTATGTGAAAGCTTCTTTATATGAAATGTTCATGGGAATATTTGGCTTAGATCGAATGATCAGATCAACATGTATATATACAAATGTAACTAGAGGTTTGTTTTTGTCACAAAAACAGATGTCTCCCCCTTCCAACCTCTTTCCAATTCACAAGTGTAATGTCTGTAACTCCAAACTTATCAGGGTCTAATTTTTAAGTCATCAGGTGCAATAACTCCAACATTGTCAGGGGGAGACAATTCAAAAGCCCCAGGTACACAAAAGCACATGCTAGTCAACATTCTTGTGAAGTTTGGTGACTCTAGTACTAGTCATAAGGGGCAGTAACTCCAAAGTTAACAGAGGGAGACAATTCAAAAAACCAAGAGCAAAACAACTCATGCTAGTGAACAATCCTGTGAAGTTTGGTGACTCTAGCCCTACTGGTTTCAGAGATACGTGCGAAACAAAGTTTGTATAAATTTAAGTATTCATATCAGGGGCAATAACTCAAGAATTATCAGGGAGAGACAATTAAAAAACCCAGATGCACAAAAACTCATGCTGGTGAACATTCCTGTGAAGTTTGGTGACTCTAGCCCTACTGGTTTCAGAGATACATGCAGCACAAAGTTTCTCTAATTTTAAGTTATCATATCAGGGGCAGTAACTCAAGAATTATCAGGGGGAGACAATTAAAAAAAACCAGGTGCACAACAACTCATGCTGGTCAAGATTCCTGTGAAGTTTGGTGACTCTAGCCCCAGTGGTTTTAAAAGATATGCATGACACAAAGTTTCTCTAATTTTAAGTAATCATATCAGGGGCAATAACTCCAAAGTTATCAAGGGGAGACAATTCAAAAAT
Organism: Azorinus chamasolen; assembly: GCA_963576725.1. Classification (NCBI taxonomy): domain Eukaryota; kingdom Metazoa; phylum Mollusca; class Bivalvia; order Cardiida; family Solecurtidae; genus Azorinus; species Azorinus chamasolen. The sequence goes on along the minus strand of OY755236.1, from coordinate 96,799,938 downwards.
CCCAGGTGCACAACAACTCATGCTGGTCAACATTCCTGTGAAGTTTGGTGACTAGCCCCAGTGGTTTCAGAGATATGCACGACACTAAGTAAAGTTTGTCTAATTTTAAGTCATCAGGGGCAGTAACTCCAACGTTAACAGGGAAAGACAATTCAAAAAACCCAAGAGCAAAACCACTCATGCTAGTGAACAATCCTGTGAAGTTTGGTGACTCTAGCCCTACTGGTTTCAGAGACACGCGCGACACAAAGTTTGTATAAATTTAAGTATACATATCAGGGGCAATAACTCAAGAATTATCAAGGGGAGACAATTCAAAAACCATAGGTGCACAACAACTCATGCTGGTGAACATTCCTGTGAAGTTTGGTGACTCTAGTACTAGCTGTTTCAGAGATACATGCGACACAAAGTTTTTCTAATCTTAAGTTGCGACACAAAGTTTTTCTAATTTTAAGTTATCAGGGGCAATAACTCCGAAGTTATCAGGGGGAGACAATTCTAAAATCCCAGGTGCACAACAACTCATGCTGGTGAACATTCCTGTGAAGTTTGGTGACTCTAGCCCAACTGGTTTCAGAGATACGCGCGACACAAGTTTGTGACGGACAGACAGACAGACAGACGGACGGACGGACGGACAGACGGACGGACGGACGGACAGACAGAACTCTGGCAAAAACAATATATCTCCCCATAAATGGGGGAGACATAATTCCAGCAAATAGAGCAGACCCTGTGCAGAGTGATACAATTAACTTCTTAAGAAGCCGTCTGATCTGGATCTACTTTGTTGGCGAAGTCATTAAAAGGTGTAACTATTAAGTTTGTTATTTATCCGGTTTTATATCGTTTTGATAGTATTTCAGTCATATCAACGAGGTCCAGGTAATTACAGGTGAAGGAAGACCCCATAGGTTCTTCTGTGCACGGATCAATTTGCATTGTCTCGTGCACAGAAGAACATTCTGGTAGAAACACCTACCTACCGCAAGCCAGCTGGAAGGCTTCCTGTTACTATTAGGAAAGGATTAATGCTGTTTAAACTCATTAGTAATCCTTCTACTTACCGTTTTACCCGTGCCAGTTCCTGAAAAAAGAACAGATTTCTTTCATAGAAGCAACCATAAACGATCAGTTTCAGTCAGATCTCCAAATAGGGGAGCATTTCAGTCCTTACTTCTCTACAAATCTTTGTTGAGATTTACTACAATCTTTTTGAGAAGAAACTAATAAGTGCGAACTTAAGGTTTGGTGGAGACAAACAGAACAAACCAAGAAATGCTTTAATAGCTTAATCCAATACTCCATAGATATTTTTAACACCTTTGCAAACAGATAATACCCAGATCAGATCAGATCCTATTGGAGCCATATTATCAGGGTCTGCTCTGTTTGCTTATGATGTTAGAAAGATCCGATTCTACAGTTTCTGTCACAGCTTAACCTTCCAATATCCATCTCATTATAAGAAATCAGCAAAGTAATATTCAAGATGTCATTATTTCTTACATGAATATTCATGAAGTAAATGGGTTATATACTTCTTTTATCTGAAGTATTTCTGTACAAATTTGTAAATACCATTATAAACCCTTTACTCTATGAATATTCATTTAAGAAATAAGGCACATGGAAGTATGAATATTAATTAGTTTTTCCCTTTATTCCATAAATACCCATTTATATGCCTTTGCAAACAGAGTAGACCCAGATCAGACGGCTCTCGTAGGAGGGGTTTTTCACCTTCTATAAGGCCCCTTCCCAATTGAAAATTTCTTTAAAATCATGCAGTTTTCCCAAAAATCCAAACTTACACCAGCTTTTTTGTTTCCCAAATCAGCAATTTTAGCAATAATTCTTCCCAAAATCAGCAGGCTAAAGCCCCTTTCCAATTAAGAGAGAAAAAGCCCTGCGTAGGAGCTGTCTGATCAGGGTCTGCTCTGTTTGCTTATGAACTGATATAGGTATGTAAAGTGAAGTAAAAGTAGAGTATGGAGTAAAGTGTTAATACATGTATTTATAAATGGCACATTACCAAGAAAAGGTTCGGCCCTGGTGAAAATTGTACAATCAGATCTATACAACTCCATACAGACCAGCATAATCCATTAATTTGCTAAAGGTATTTACAAATTAAGCCCTTTCAGCATTAGTGCATTGCTAACAATATAGACCTAGATTAGCCACCATATCCATTATGGCTTCTGATGCCAGATGGGTCTACATAGTTTGACACTTGTCAGAGTAACAATTCTTTGAATGCTACATCTAAAAACAATGAATCCATGTCAGTCATCTTGTAGGAGACTTGACGTCAATGCCAGTGCCCGATTTCTCATGAAATACCGAATTATCTTCAATAAATGTTCCCTGGGGAGGTTGCATTTTTACAAAAAGCCTCTTGCACTTTGCACAAAGGTGAATACTCATTAATAATAAGTTAATGCAGAATAAAAGCCCAAAGGGAGTTTTCTGCATTGCTTTCAGTCTGTATTAAGCTACTACTTGTATTTGTAAAAAAAAGAAAAAAACAACTATATTTCTCTATTTAATGGTTATTATATAGAGTTTGAGTTGTCTTATTGATTGTCAGGTTCTACCCACAAGATGTGTTTGTGAAACACTATGCCCCGACCTTTGACCCTGAAAGATGACCTTGACCTTTGACCCATGGACCAGGGAGTTGAACGCGATACATTGTCTTTGTGTGGTGAACATTTGTGCCAGGTTATTTTGAAATCCATTCACAGACAAGAGGGCCAAGATGGCCCTTAATCGCTCACCTGATTACCATAGATTTAAGATTTTTGCAGGGTAGCCAATGGGTTGGGCCAATATTGACCGTAGGGACAATATTTGAACAATGTTGATAGTGGATCATGAGCAGTGGTTCTGCAGAACAAGATTTTCAAAGATTTAGAATACTGATTTTATCAAGACAATGATTTTGACCAATGAAGATTGGGCTAAAAATGTGCCCTCTAGAGTAATTTTTCTAAGATTTGACCTAGTGACCTACTTTTTATTTCCACCCCACCCATGATCACACTCAACCTTGATATCACCAAGACAAACACACTGAGCAAGTTTGAGGAAGATTGGGCTAAAAATGTGGCCGCTGGAGTGTAAACTAGATTTTTCTAAGATATGACACAGTGACCTACTTTTTGACCACACGTAACCCACTTTCAAACTTGTCCATGATTTTATTAGGACAATCATTCTGACCAATTTTCATGAAGATTTGCCTATTAATGTGGCATCTAGAGTGTTCACAAGGTTTTCCTACTACATGTATTTGACCTAATGACCTAGTTTTTAACCTCACATAATCCACTTTCAAACTCGTTCGAGATTTTATCAAGACAATCATTATGACTAAGTTTCATGAAGATTGGACAAAATATGTGATCACAAGAGTGTTCACAAGTTTTTTCTACTGTTTGACCTAGTGACCTAGTTTTTAACCCCACTTGACCCACTTTCAAATCCGTCCGAGATTTTATCAAGACATTCATTCTGACAAAGTTTCATGAAGATTGGACTAAAATTGTGACCACTAGAGTGTTCACAAGGTTTTTCTACTGTTTGACCTAGTGACCTAGTTTTTAAGCTCTCTTGACCCACTTTCGAACTCGTCCGATATTTTATCAAGACATTCAATCTGACCAAGTTTCATGAAGATTGGACTAAAATTGTGACCACTAGAGTGTTCACAAGGTTTTTCTACTGTTTGACCTAGTGACCTAGTTTTTTACCCCACATAACCCACTTTTCAAACTCCTCAAAGATTTTATCAAGACAATCATTCCGACTAAGTTTCATGAAAATCAGGCTTAAAATATGACCTCTAGAGGGTTCATAAGGTTTTCCTACTATTTGACCTAGTTTTTAATCCAACTTGACCCACTTTCAAACTCGTCCGAGATTTTATCAAGACATTAATTCTGACCAAGTTTCATGAAGATTTGACTACACTTGTGACCACTAGAATGTTCACAAGCAAATTGTTGACGACGCACACCGGACATTCAATTCTCCCAAAGGCTCAGGTGAGCTAATAATAAGTTATAGCAGGGACACAAAATCTGGGACAGACGGACGGACATATGGACAATGCGATTACTACATGCCCGCCGTTGGGGCGGGGGGCCATAAGGCCATAAAAAGGGGCTTTTATTAGAGTGGGAGAGTTTATCAGGGAGAATACTAAGCATAATAATGGTTAATAGTTTGCAGTCCATCATCCCACTGTACTTACTCGCTTGAATGATTACATCATTGCCTGCCATGGTATGTTCATACGCTTTATACTGTACTGGAAACAGGTTTGTGATACCTCGGGCTGAAATACATCAATAATGGAACATAACTTCACAATAGTCATATAAATTCAGCAGAACCTCTCTAAAGCAACCACTTTACTGCTTGTTTGTTTCTATCGGGTTTTTATGTTGCTTTAACCTATTCCTTAATATGAATGTGTTTTCACACATTAGCAAACAAAGTAGACCCAGATCAGACGGCTCCTATACCAGCCGTCTGATCAGGGTCTGCACTGTTTGCTAATTTCTTTATTTTCTAAAATGGATACAATGTTCCACCTTCCATATTTCATTATAACTATTTTATCAATGAATATTCAGTAGGCGATGAAATTTAGAATAAACATAGAGCAGGGAAAGGGCTAACAGTTTTTCAGTCATATCATGACGTTCAGCTAATTACAAGTGGAGGAAGACCCCAGAGACTTTTCCATGCACGGAAGAAATTGCACTTTTCGATGTACAGAAGAACATCAGGCTAGAATAACTGACCTACTACAAGCGAGGAGGAAGGCTCCCTCATCTGTAACCAAGTGTTCAGTGGGATTATTGAACAAGTATATGCATCTTTAAAATCAGGTGGTTGGTTACATATGTCATTATAAAAAAATCATTTTTTAAATTGGCTAATTAGTATTTGTGTCATTATTTCTCACATGATTATTCAACAGGAGATGGTTAATGTATATTATGTATAACAAACATGTACTTCTTGGGTTTTTTCTTCAGAAAATGCCAACTTTTATGTCATATGTTCTTACACAATGCAGGAAAAGCAACTCTTTATACAGTTTGAAATTCAATACTCATTCCTACACTATATTCAAAACGGAATGGCCCATCAATGTACTGTGTTTAATAAAAGTCCATTCAGTAAGACAGTCTTAAATTTGCTAGAGGATTTTGAATGGCAAACAGTGCTTATCCTGATCAATGATCATAGGGCTCCTCTGATGGTATTCTGATTTAGGTCTACACTGACTTGTTTCCCACATTCAAAAGGTTAACATTTATTAATCCATTATCTCATAGGCTATTTTTAGACCAAACCCCTTTGAATAAATCTACTGAAAATGGACAGACATATACATGTAAATACATATATACCGGTATGTCTCTGAAAAGGAGCATTTTTAAGAAAAAGTGTTTTTTTTAAATTGTGTAGTTTAGAAACCATTTTAGATAAATTTATCACAATGGTTTCAAAAAGTGACTTTTACAGAGGTGTCAATATGGGGGTATAGGTTTAAAAGGTCTAGTACCTTTCAATTTCTGTTGTACAGTATCTGAGATTCCAAATTTGTCAAATGCACCCTCCTCTTGGCCATCTTCATTTTCCTCTTCATCCTTTACATTTAATGAAACTGTACTGCTACGCTGACTATCACCAGACACACTGCTAGGCTTTTCTTCATCTTCCTCACTTACACTTAAATAGGATGCATGGCTACGCTGTCTACGCTGCTGTACATTCAACAAACCCTTGTCCACCAACAACAACTGTTTTGAGCATTCATAACTTGGTGTCAGCTTCTGAACACTCTTCCTATTGTCTCCAGCCTGTATAACTTGACTCTGTAAGACATGTGTACAGGTCCCGAGGTCATACACGTTTTGCTTGAATCTGAGATCATTCTCAACTTTGCAAGTATCTGATTGGTCACATTTGGAGCAAGCTCAAAATCCGACCAATCAGATACTTACCGGTAAGAATTATTAACTCAGGCTCAAACTCAAGTTTTATAACTTCGGGTCTGGTATATATCAGCATAGTGACATATGCACATAGTTTGTCTCAGAAAAATCTCTACAGTACAAATAATTTTAAATTGAAAATATGACATGTATTTCATGAACATAAGGCAGGTCTTTCATATGCAATAGTCCTTATTTCTAAGAAGTCAGTCAGGCAATTAGGAAATGACACATGAAAGTCCACAGCAACACCTGAAGCACAAATGACTGACTTCTGCTCTATTATTTGCAAAATTTGTTATCTGCTATCATTTTAAAACACATTCTTTTTTTACCATTTCTCTTCAAACATACACACTACTTGGTTCCTTATGAGACCCTAAATGCCATCTGCACATCATTATAGTGGCAAGACCTTCTGCAGTGGCTATTGTACGCTGTACTGTTCAGATTTGATATAAACAGTGACAGATGGACTGATGAGACAGACAGAATGGACAGACTGAGACAATGCAGAAGTAATCCAATATTGTCAACCTGCTACAACAGGTGATACAATCTGTAACCAAATAGAAGTAGGAGCGTTTTCAGTATTGGGGTAGGTGTGGGTGGGGCAAACTTAGTAGGGGTAGGGAGGGATGTAATGGGGGGGGGGGGGGGGGGGGAGGGGGATGTTCATGGAGAAAAGAAGCAATTTATATCTGCTCTTGTAGCTTAATCTAAACTTCCAGTGGTTGATATAGAATACTTTTTTAAATAAAATGTGACACAGTCAGTGGAACGAAAAAAAAAAAAGATTAAGCATCCGACGGGATTCGATCCCTTGGCGCGCAGGTAAAATCTCTGAATATCGGCTGTAACGGACAGCTTGATAGACCACTCGACCACAGAATCTGACCTGTGGATCTACCAAATTTTATCATATTAAACATGTCTAATGAGCAAATTTCGCTTGTTCCCGAAGATGTATATTTTCAGGAAAAAAAAGATTAAAACATATTCTAACGAATAAGTTAACTTCCATCTTGTAACATTCACATTCATATTCAATGACATATGAGTATTGTTCTTGTCTTAGTCTTGAGTCACCTGTCTTAAATATAGAGTATACGAAATTTCAGCTTAGTCTCAAAATGCCCCAATTTTTATTTTTTCGGCTCCAAATGTTACAAAACGTCAATTTAGGGACATTTTAACTTATTTTAGACATATTTCATGAGCCGAACGCCGGGATCTACTAAAACCCGTGACGAACACAGGCCTTTGGCTCATGAAATATGTCTAAAATAAGTTAAAAGCTTCGCTCCCGAATAGGGATTTTAGTGAAATCGAGCACCTGTTCGCCAACTATATTGTTTCCAACTAAATAAAAAACACGGTTTTCTGAAGGTATTTGCCCCTCGTACTCGCTAAAACAGAGACAAAGTATGGGATATTTGATACCAGCGTGTAGATAAAACATTTTTCTTTCTATATAATCTTTGTTTTGTGGGAAAATTCCCCTCCTATCGAAAATAATTGCAGTTGAAGCGGAGCATCCGAGGATCGGGTGGCCCGAGAGTTATTTGCATTTCTCTTATATAGAATATACGAAATTTCTGCTTTGTCTCAAAACGCCCGCTTTATTTTTTCGGCCCCAAATGTTACAAAACGTTAATTTAGGGACATTTTAACTTATTTTAGACATATTTCATGAGCCTAACGCCTGTGGTGACGAATACAAAAGCCGTGATGTCCCGTGACGGTCTAAAACTTGATCATTAACTAAAACCCGTGATGGTCAGTTTTCATATGATCGATTTCGTCACAGGTTTTTCGTATACTTAAGAAAACTCATCGTCACGGCTTTTTCATAGAAAAATATACGCCGAGTAGTCGGTATGAACATCGTCGAAATCCATCCCGGTTATTCACTTTGTCACTATGATATCTGTACATGTATGACTTTGTTTATCTGACAATACAAAAGCCGTGACGAATTGAATAAGACACGTGACAATAGATGGAAAACCCGTGACAGTAAGAATAAAACCCGTGACATAACCGTCACTGAACGTCACAGGTTTTAGTAGGACTGCCGAACGCCTGTGGTCTGGTGTAGACTGTTTTTTAATACACCAACGTTTCAACCAAATACTTTGGTCTTCTTCAGTATAATTTCTGTTACATCTAGACTGGGTAGCACAGTACCAATAGTATCTTTAACAGGAATCAAATCAGAGTTTAATATAGACAAACATCACTACATGTCATTATAATGATGAATGAAAAGAGGGAATACATTCAAAATGAAGCAGTTGCATCATGACCCTGTTGATCATCATAAATTGGAATTGTTGGCATCGCTGATACGTAGACTGTGTGTCTCAATTACCATGTTTAGTTTTATACAATAATAACACAGTTTTTTTACGAATGTGACCTCAACAGTTTCATAATATTTTGCCGACACAATCGAGTCAACATAAATGCCTAAAAAATGAACTCATCTTCTTTGAGCGAAGGGCGATGACTTACAGTTGCTGACAAACATCTTGAAGAACACATGCCAAAAGGCTGGTGTAATATTGATGACACCAGCGCATTTTTTCCGACAAAAGCTGCCTGTTTGACAATTCTAGCAGACGCACGTGTAGCCATGTTGAAATTAATGACATTGACCTTCAGGTGTTATGATGTCTAAAACACGCAATGGAGAAATGGAACGCAATGGATACAAAACGGTTACCGGACGTTTCGCTACCCTGACCTTTTTGCTACAGTCATTTCGCTACCCACCGGGAAGTCATTTCGCTACCCCTGACGTGTCGATTTTAATAGGAAAAACAATATTGTTGCGGTGGTGATTAGTGATTTGAGAGTTGAATTTATTAACATAGAATAGAGCCTAAATATTTAGATCTATATTCAGATAAAAAAAAAAGTTTAAGAAATCTTTGAAAAAATATTTAGTGTCATAGATCTATCAGAGAATGAACGATGTGTCTTTTAGATGTACAGACCCTTATAAATGTATTACAAGCGAAGTTTTACGCAAGCATAAATTGGCTGTGTAAAGCATGTTTAAGCAGGGTAGGAGATAAAACAGAGAGTAACATTATTATTTAGTAATTTTGATTATGCAAGGACATACAAAGTTCTGATCAAAGACAATCAACTGACTTCTGAAATATCAGCAACTGTTCCTCTAAACAGGTGTGATTTTTGTTCCAGCTGCTTTTGCTTTGTTTCTTAGCATTTATAACAACCTTTGCAAACATTCTGGATCCAGATGAGACGCCGAGTAACTTGGCACATCATCAGGGCCCAAACTATTTTTCACCCTGACATTTAATTTTGAATAGACGTGGAAGGAAAAAATGCAGAAGACGACAATATATATTTGCAGACATTTACCCCTTCAGTGCCAATCGGAACCCAAACCTGTACTTATATTTATTTGATGTATGTTATTATGTCATTTCCCCATGTTGTATGTTTATACCTGGGTGAAAATAAAAGATTTGTTCTGTTCTGTTCTGTTCTTCCATGGGTTTACGGACGTTTCGCTACACAGCGTTTCGCTACCTTGACCATTTCGCTACCCTGACCATTTCGCTACAGTCATTTCGCACCCTTACGGGAAGTCATTTCGCTACCCTGTCACTCAATTAATTATAATTATTCACAGATTTATTCTCAGATTGAATTGATTTGGACGATAACAGTTTAACAGATGAAAAAGATACCTTTACCAATTTGAAATACCGAGTGTAGCAGCATAGGCAAACAGTTTGGATCCGAATGAAACATTCACATTTTGACAAAATCGATATAATGAAATGGACGAAACATTGTACATAGCCATTTCAAATAGAAAAGAATCAGAACTTATTATATCAGCAAACAGAGCAGACGCTGATCCTATATAGGAGCCGTCTGATCTGGATCTTCTCTGTTGGTAAATGAGTTAAAACCTGTTTGTATGTGGGAAAGGGTTAAAAAGTAAATTGTATTTTCATTTGATCGTAATGCAAGTGTCATATTATATATCAATGGAACAAGAACAAAACTGCAATAAGCAAAAAATGAATGTAGCACGTGTCCATGTTAATTCAATCAGTGTCACATACCGATACACATATCTAATCGGCTTATAGGCGGTACCTGTGATCTCGGAGTGGACAATATTGTCACGTGGACCTGCTAAACAATTAATGGCCAAACAACGGTGTCATAAGTACGTATTTGTAATTAATGATTGTTTATTTGACAAACAATACATCGGTATAATCGATGTAGTTAATTATAATAAATTTTAAGTCATTATTTATATTACATTTATACAGGGTCTGTATTTCTAAAATTAAGACACATCATTCATCCTCTGACATAACACTTTATTTTCCAATATTCCTATAATTCGTTTTGGTATCTGAATATAGATATTTATTATATGTTAATAAATTCGAGTCTCAAATCACTAACCACCCCCGCAACAATATTGGTTTTCCTATTAAATTCGACAGGTAGCGAAACGTACAGGTAGCGAAATGATCAGGGTAGCGAAATGACTTCTCGGTGGGTAGCGAAATGACTGTAGCGAAACGGTATGGGTAGCGAAACGTCTGACAACCGTGCCATGAATGGGTCTGTAATATCATATGCAAAACAGTTTGAATCCAGATGAGACGGCGAGTAACTCGGCCTCTCATCAGGATCCAAACTGTTTGACACCCTGTTTAAATTATCTTTCCATAAAGACATTCAACAAACGTCCATTCTAAAACCTGAAGCAGACGAAAATATGTCTAGCAGACGGCAATTCTGTCATTGAAAGAGTTAATTGCTAAGAGTGCAGAAGGTATAGTTGGAACACACAGTGCTGGACAGCAACTGACCTGAAAATGACCTGCATTAAAAATGTTAACAAGACAATCATCAAACAGTTTTGGGGCATTAGTGAGGCTAAGTGGGCACAGTGAAAAATATTGCAGCTGCATTTTTCTTAAGTGTAAATCTGGAGTGTTGTCTGCAGTAAATTGAAGCATGACCATTTTGAATTTCCATCAAATATATGTGCGACCGCCGGGGAAAAATATATTACAATGCAGTAGATCTAGATAAATGAAATAAAATCAAATACTAGTTGGAATTTTCTATCACACATTTCAAATAAAAACTAATATCACAGTTAATCATGGGATCTTTCAACTTCTATCTAAGAGTGGCTGGGGCTATCGCCGCAGTCAATAAAAACGACTTAAAATGAATTTAATAATTATCTCTATCGATTATACTGACATATAAATTATTTGTTTGTCAAACAAGCAATCATTTATTACGTGATTAACTCTTGCCAAAGTCGCCTAAATCGACACAGAAAATAGTGCAGTCCAAGCACTTTCCAAGGCGGCGTCTGAGCTGGGATTTACTTTTTTCTGTGACATTTAAACCATGCACACAGGTTTACATATAATTTTGATTTATCATTCTTTCCTTTCTAAGCTAGTATAAACTGAATTCGGTGTATTCGGAGCCTGTGCTATGGTGCTTTTGAGTTTTATATGACGTTATTAATATCAGATCAACATAAATACAGATCTAGCTAAACGTGTGTTCAATCCTTAGCTTGTTAATCACATCCATAAAATATGTTGGATCCATATGAGACCTCGGTCCATGCTTATAAAACTTTTAGTTGAGTCTGAGTACGTTCTCAAGCTTTTGATTGGTCAGATTTGAGCCTCTGGCTCAAATCTGACCAATCAAAAGCTTGAGAACTCAAATCTGACCAATCAAAAGCTTGAGAACGAAACTCAGACTCAACTAAAAGCTTTATAAGCATGGACCCAGGTTGAGAAAGCGTTCGGTTCCAAGATGTATGCCTATATGTTTCAAGTTCTACTCGATTTAGCAGAGTCTTCAATGTAGTAATCAAAGGGTTAAATGCATGATACATGTATGTGCTTGTCATGTTTTGTTAATGTATATTGTGTACCAATAAAG